>PVLC010004445.1:0-42576 GCA_004027655.1 Graphiurus murinus
GTAATCCCAGCATTCGGGAGGCTGAGACCGGAGGATCCGGGTTCGCGGCCAGCCTCAGCTACCTAGTGAGGCACTCCGCAACTTAGTGAGACTCGGTTTCAAAAATAAAGAATAAAAAATGGGGCTGGGGGTATAGCTCGGAGGTAGAACGCCCCGAGTTCAATCCCCAGTACCACAAAAAAAAAAAAAAAAAAAAAAAGAAAACCTCACTACTTGCTAAAGACTGTCTTTGAACCTGTGATCCTCCTGTCTCAGCCTCCCAAGTACTAGGATTACAGGCATGTGCCACCACACCCTACTGTAGTATGTCTTAAAAGCAAAGATTGTGATGCTTTCAGCTTTGTTCTTCTTAAGATTGCTTTGGCTATTCAGGGTCTTCTGTGCTTACATAAGAATTTTAGAATTTTTTTTCTAGTTCTGTGAGGAATGTCATTGGTGAGGTTTGTACATCTGGTGGAATGGATCTCCTACTTTTATGGGATAAACAGCTTTCTTTTAAAGATATGTCTTGGGATATTGGTTTATTATGTACCCTTGAGTTTATTTCCAATTGGGCACTGTAGTGTAATCTTACTGTAGCTTCTTTAGGCTCAGTATATATTGTGTTGGAGTCAAGAGAGATCCACTGTCTCTGCAAGTCACGCAAGGGTGGTGATACTCTAGCAGTTTGCGCAGGTTTGGTGTGGACAGCAGGGTGTGTAGAGTACACCCTGTGTAGCCACTCCTGTACACTGGGAGTGGTGGCCCCTCTTGGGTGATGGAGGTTTCCTCAGGCACTGTTGATGTTGACTGTTACTTGAAAGGGACTCTGGCACTGTCTGCACCAGTAGTGGTGAGGGGCCTGAAGTGCCGGTCCACTGACTAGACAGTAGTACAGGCCCAGGTGCTTCGTGGGCACACCGGTCTTGTCAGCAGTGTGTGACCAGAGAGCGCAAAGGCAACATGGTAGTACCTGCATTAAGTGTATGGGCCGCAGAGGTTTCATGTTCATCTCAAGAACCCTGTGGTTCCTCTGCTCAGGCAGTCTTGAGCACCTCTGCGACCCTGGCTGTCACCCACAGGGCTCAGTCTAAGGTGGTCCAGAGAGAAACTCTGCCAGCGCCCCAGCATTCTGCTCTTCCTTGCTTCCTCGAGCAGCTCAGCTCATAAGAATTTTGTCTGGCTCTAGCTGTGACCCACTCAATTCTGGGAGGCATTACAGCTGAAACGGGAAGAAAATCCCCCAACCGTGGGCCTGTCCCCAGGCATTCCTGGGTAGGGGTTTCTGAGGTCCTTCTAAAGATGGCTCATGGTTACAGCTTCCTGGGGTTCACTGGAGATGGAAATTCCTTATCCAAAGCCAGGTTGCTGTGCAGATTTCAGGTTACTTAGTTAGGTAGAGAACCTGTCATGGTTTTGAAGCTTGCCAGTAGCAGGATTTCTAGCAGTGATTGGCATTTTGCTGGGGATCTTTCACCCTTACCCCTGCACAGGGGGATGCCCCCTTCCCATTCCATCTCTCTCTCTCTCTAACCTGCTTTCCTTATCAAGAGGGTAGGACTGTGCAATTTAAATCCTTTTCAGCTTTACCACTCCACAGTTTCATGATGGAAAAATTGGCTGTAGAGAGCAAGTGGAGCTGAGTTTGACCATTCTGTTGAGAGATGACCAAGGACTGTCTTACTTACCTGGCTTCAAATGTTTGATTAATTGTTGCAGTGACTGTTGCTTGCATCTCCAGTATTGACAGGATAAGAAGAAACTGTCTTGGAATGAAGCTAGGGAAAAGTTTGGTTTGATGTAGAGGACTTTTGGACTGTACTGCTGATTAAATTCTGGAGTTGGAACCCAAGAGGAATGGTGCAATCACTATGAATAAGAGAGAAAATTGACAGCCTAGTGGGGCTTAAAGTGGACTTGACCGAGAAAAGGGCTGAATTAATAGCTCACTAGCTTTGTAATAAGGGAGAGTTTGACAGTTAGGAACTTCGGCATTTGATGGATCCAGAAATTGGTCAGTTTGCTGGTTGTTCTTTTAAGATGATTTTCTTGTTCTTTTTATTGAAGACTCAACAAGGTTGGAGGTACCCAGGACTGAAGGTTCATGGGTCCTTTGCAGAGTGAGTGTGTGTGTGTGTGTGTGTGTGTGTGTGTGTGTGTGTGTGTGTGTGTGTATATAACTGGAGATTGAATCCATAGGCATTCTACCTTGTTTTTCAGTTTAAAACAGGGTCTCACTAAGTTACTGCATACTGGCCTCAAACTTGAAATCCTCCTGTCTCAGCCTCCTCGGTATTGGGATTATAGATGTACACCACCACGCCTGGCCATTGCAGCATTTTAATGCTCATCCTAATAAGTGAAATATATTTCTTACCATTATTAAGGCTTTATAATATGCAAATTAAGCAGAAAAATACAAATTCATCCTGGACTTAATGACTAGTGTAAACAACACATTTATACAGAAGTTTTACTGCATTAGTTATAGTGATAAGCTTTTCTCCCTTCACATGTCAAACAACATGGGATCAAACCCCTCTGTGGATGAATTCAGCTCTCTACTTCATTCCTAATACGCAGTCCCCACAATCGACAGCCAGGGCAGTTCATGGCTCATCCTGGCCAAGGGTGCCATTGTAAGTGCCAGCATCATCACTAGAAGCCACGGGGAGGCGGAGCTGGGGCTCTGTGCTCAGACCCCAGACAGTGCTCTTTGGGCTACCCCACACACCTGTGGGACCTCCCCCACCATTGCTGCCCCAAACTCAAGACCTAGTTCATTGGGTCTTAAGAAAGGCATCAAGAGTTCAGTTTTAGTGACTTTATTGACTGTTGAATTGGTCATTCAGGGCCTGAAATGAGTCTGCATAAGAGGTTCTAGGAAAGTTCCCCACAAGGGCGCTCTCACTGGAGTGATTGTTACTCTGATGACATGCCTTTGATAAGGGCTATGCTTCTCTGGTTCTGGTAGGTTGGTAGTGTCTACCTCCCTCCCTCTCCAGTCACAAAATCCAGCCAGTTTCTGCTCCTAAATACTCTCACAGCCATCCCCTTCTCTGCTGCGTGCCACCAGCACTCCTCTCCTCCTGTCTAAAGCACTCCCCTCTGAACTTGCCTCCACTATTCTCTGGTTCCTCTGCACACTGTTCTTTCAGTAGCCAGAGGGATCTTTTGCAAAATGCATATCTAATGACAGTTCTCTACTTAAAACTGATCAGTGAGCCCAGTGTAGTGGCGCATGCTTGTAATCGCCGCACTTGGGAGGCTGAGACAGGAGGATCACAGGTTCATAGCCAGCCTCAGCAACTTAGTGTGGCCCTCTACAACTTAGACTGTTTCAAAATAAAAAAAATAAAATTGAGCTGAGGGTGTAGCTCAGAGGTAGAATGCCCCGGGTCCAATTTCTAGTACGTACACACACACACACGCACACACACACATATACACACACACATGGCCTCCTACTGCTCCCACTGCTCTTACCACAAGGACCAGAATCCTTGCCACAATTTATGAGGCCCTTCTTTGTTGTCTTCTTAGCACCTAGCATGGGGGGCAGAGGCAGGAATGGAAAAGTCCACCCCTCACACCGTCTCACACCCTCATAAATGCACAGGTCCTTCATGCAGCCTGGCTGCCCTGTTGGAGGGAGCTGTGCCACACTGGTGGGCCTAGGGAAGCAAGAGCCAGCTGTTATATGACCAGGGGTAGTTTTCTTAGTCTGGCCACAGAAACGATTGCTATCAATGGGAACCTGTGGTGGACATAGCTTTGCTTCCTTCTCTGGCAACAGCCGCCTGAGAAATCGAAGCCAAAGGCTTAATAGGTCTTGTCCTTAGATCTAATGTCCACACATTTCCCTGTTCCAAACTCTGGGAGTCAGGTACAGGAAACCCCCACTCTCCTGGGAAGCTGCATCAGTCACTTTGAGGGTCATTGCGCGGGCAAAGTGCTAATCACCAGGGCCCACCCTGCACTCCTCACGTCCGGCTGGAAAGTTGGAAACAGGCCTCCTAGCAGTGACTGGGAGTCAGAGCTGAGCTCCTGGCTTGCCCACGTACCCCTCAGTTATCCTCACCTCTTCTGCCTCTGGCCAACTCTTTCACACTAGCTTAATCCCAGAAGGCTGTGAGCTCCAACAGGAGAGAGCTTGGATCGCACTGCACCCAGCAACACCACGTCCACACTGGCTATAAGCTTGACCAAAACACGTTGCATGAGTGATGAGTTTGGGGTGAACATCTTCCTACTACTAATATTGCTCTGCCACCAGTGAGGGCTGTCCTTGAAAGACGTTCTGTGGTAGAGACTGGCCGTGATTAATGTGTTTAGAGTACTGATGGTGTGCTTCATCGGGAGTGACGCAGTGCCCCCAGTTATTGTTTTGTTTTTGTTTTTTTTTGCAGTACTGGGGACTGAACCCAGGGGCATTCTACCTCTGAGCTACACCCCCTGTCCTATTTTTTATTCTTTATTTTGAAACAGGGCCTCACTCAATAGCTGAGGCTGGCCACAAACCCGAATCCTCCAGTCTCAGCCTCCCAAGTACTGGGATTACAAGCATGCGCCACCATGCCCGGCTCAGTTATTGGTTTTCTGAAGCTACTCCCATCAAGCACCAGCAGCTCTAGTGAAGTACAATCATTCAAAGATTCAGCTGATACTTAACCTTTTTGTTACTTATAACCACTACCAAATGAATTAGGACTTTATAAATATTACTATAATATTTATGTAAGATGGGATGTACTACATTTCAGTAACAGGCAAACCTCAGCGTCTCTGGCTTAGCAGAGCAAAAGTGAACACCCCCACTCTAGTCCATCTTGAGCAATACCAAGGATGCTGGAAATGAAGGGCTGGGGTCCTGGGTATGTGGCTCATCTGTCTGCTCATGGCCCATCGCAGAACTCAGTATTGTGGCCCCAAACTGCAAATATAGGAGCCAGTGGATACTGGGTAAGGTCACCAGTCTCTGCCACATTTCTTACTGGCCAGCATGGTCATCTGCTACCCAAAGACTAAGCACTTAACACACAAGTTAATGCTCACAAAAATATGAGAAGGAGTGCATTTAGTCCCTTTTCACACTTGAGGTAGAAGAAATTAACCTGGTGAGGATGCTACCTGCATACAATCTATGAATGTGACCTTGGGTTACCGGGGCCTCTTCAGAGGCTAGCCCTTTTCCCCATCAGCAATCACAGGAAAATAAGATTTCCTTCAGGAATCCTCCTACTCTAATTATGCGCAGGATGTTGGGACCAGGTTTTAGGACCTTGGTTAGTTACCATTTGGAAAAAGCATTTTATTTTTACAAAGAACAAGCTGTGATTCCATTCAGAAATCCTGTGGTCAGTGGGTCTCAACCTTGGCTGCACCTTAGAATCCCCAGGGAACTCTGAAAAGTGCCACGGCCAGGTCACTGCCCAGCCTGCTCACTCACCCAGTCCGGGGGTGGCCCGGGCATCTGTAGCTTTTAAAGCTCCCCCCATGATCCAAGGTCTGGCTAATTTGAGAACCTCCACAGTAGACCGTTATTGTGCCAGAATCAGCAGGGGTGTAGAGAAGCAAGGGAGAAAAAAACAAGACTTTCCGGCATTGTTAGCCTGACACTAGGACAAACTCTGAGGAATTCAAATTAGCTACAGTCACCTTTAACTTTTTTCCCCACAGCAAATATAGCCAACATAAATGTCACTTAATTATTGAAAAATGTCCCCAAAGCCAAGTGATATAAAGCCCTCAAGCCTAGGATTGCATACTTTTTAAAGTTTTGAGAGTTGTTTTTGTTCCAGCCTAGTGATCAGCATATTTTTCAAAGCAGTGATCCTTTAAGCTTTGTGCCAAGTGATATTTGTATTAAATCAAAATGTCATATAGATATTAATGATTGAGCATAATTGTGGAAAATGTCATTCAAAAAAAAGGTGTCTTTGAACCGGGCCTTTCAACAACTTTTTTAAGCTCTTGAGGGTTGGGTGGAGGAGTTTGTCAAGAGAGAACCACTGAGCAATGTGGCTATACTAGGGTTTTCAGTTCTGCCTTATAAACATTATTACAAATGAGTTTTAATAAGTTTGCAAATGGAAAAGACTTGTTAAATAATTTACTTAAACGCTTGGAAACCTGCTTAGGAACCGATGTGTTTTTTTGTTTGTTTTGTTTTGCTTATTTTGAATTGTGTTTCTCTCCACAACCCCATACCTCTTCCTTACCTGGTAGCATCTGAATTCCACTTTCCGTCCTCTTCCCACAGACGGTGAGGAAGCACAGCGCCATGGCTGGCCCTACAGTGTTCCACAGCAGCCTTGTTCTCTTCTTGGAAACCATAATGCTCCCAGGGTTAGAAATTTACAAAATGTGAATAAGGGCTGTGGGGTGGAGTCCTTTGGACATTAGGCCAGGACTTTTGTTATGACACAATAAATACTACTCACAAGGCACTGAACTCAAATGATTTATTGCTTTAAGTAACTAAACAAGAAAGAGAGGAGACAGGCTGTTGTTTTGGTCAAGACAATCAGCATTCTCTCTCCAAAGTTTGCCAGATGCATCTACTTAAAGCCTGAACAATACTTTCTGGACAATATAAACACGTGATAGACACAGCATACACGGTAACAACGTGGCCAATGATACACTGATTAAAATAGCACATAACAGGCACCGGACGGCCCAGGTGCCCTGAACTGACAGCAGAAACGTGTATTCCTAGGATGTGCTGAATACAAAACCTTTAAAAAAATTTTTTGGCATTAATACTAACACAATTTTTTTTTTTAAACATTCTGCAAGAGCAGGTGCACAAAGAATTACCCCTTCCTTTCCAGATTACCAGTATCTAGGACTACTTTGAGAAAAGCTGGAGGCTGGGCACCTCCCCTCCTCAACGTCACTTCCTTTGCCAAAGCAGCAGGGTCTGCAGGATTTAGGCAAGTCAGGGCTCCAGGGGGGCTTAAAAGTCACCAGGTAGCTGCATGAAGCAGATGGGGAAGGACGCTGCCTAGCAGGGCGAGCATGGATTTGACCCCTCTGTGCCCTGAGGCCCTGGGGGGGGGTGCAGGCACTGGGCAGGAGCAGCCGTGGAGCCAGGGCCTGGCCTCCAGCCCTGACGCCTAAAAGAAAACCTGACCTAGCATCCCAACATAGGGTCGTTCCGATCTTCTGAATGGATGTGCAGAAACCAACACTGTCAGGGCCCGAGCAAGCTCAGGAGGAGAGTCAAGCCAAGCCCAAGGGTAGCGCATAACACCAGAGCAAACCAGCTGCCAGCAGGAGGCCTCGGGTTTGCCGCCCATCCAGCCTCGGCGCAGACTGCGCAGGACTCAGTTTTCTTCAGGAGCGGGATCTGCAGCCCCATCCTCGGCACCCTCGCTATTCCCCGCATCCTCTCCAGGAGCAGAATGCCGGGTGGCCCGGCTGAGGCCAGCAGGACCATTCCGCACAGCCCTGCCCTCCGCAGGCCCCCCACCTGGCCGGCTGGCAGGGGGCAGCCCCGCTTCCCTGACCTCTCGCACAGGGGCCCTCACCTCCTCCGAGGCTTCGCTCTCCCACCCCCGCCCCAGCACACAGTTTCCCACATCTCCATCTTTGGAAAACTGGTCTTCTAAATTCTTCTCGTTTTCTTCTGCTTGTTGCTTGTCTCTGGCACTTCGTTTACCTTTGGATTTCCTCATCTGCCTGCTGTGCATTTCTCCTCGGGAGAATCTCCACTGAAACTAGAAATCAAGAGAGGGCAGGAATAAGTGAAGGTAGAGTGTCACTTGAAAGGGTGGCTTCTGCCGGGTGTGGTGGTGCATGTTTGTAATTCCAGCATTTGGAAGGCTGAGACCGGAGGATCCGGGTTCGAGGCCAGCCTCAGCTGCTTAGTGAGGCCCTGTTTCAAAATAAAGAATAAGAAAAAAGGGCTGGGGCTATAGCTCGGAGGTAGAATGCCCCCAGGTTCCATCCCCAGTACCGCAAAAAAAAAAAAAAAGGGGGTGGCTTGTGTTGGTGCCCACATTATTCTGTCTCAGAGTAAGACACACAACCAGGATGACTCCAGCAACATCACAGCTGAACAGAGCCCAGACCCATCTCGCCCACCGCAGGGCCTGCCCAACACTCTCCACAGAATGTGTTCTAAATGGATTTGGGGGTGCTGTGTGGGCCAAGAAGTGTTTCTCCTGATAACCCCACGCCAAAGTTGGAAAGGGATCCTGAAATCATAATTTGGAGAGCAGGACCAGGCAGCAGGCATGAAGCTGCCCCTGCCAGGGGCCAGGACTGCAGCCACTCACTCATGTCCTTTCTGAGTATTACCAAGCACTGGGCTGGCGTTCTCCCCCCAGCTCAGGCAGGGCACAGATGCTGCTACTGCACCACCCAGACCCTCTGGCAGGACTGGCAGGGACGCTCTGACCACCACCTTACCCAAGGTCAAGCTCCTCCCCCAGAGCAGCCTACAACCTACCACTAGTCCAGGTGGTATGTACCAGCCCATCTCCAGAGCCACTGGCGGGGTTGTGACTATGGCTTCTGCCTCTGCCTCCTCCTGCACCTACAAGTGTCCTAAAGGTGCTCCCTCTAGAAACTTCCTCCACCCAGATCTATCTGGGAGTGAGGCTGCTTCCCAGGGAGCCCCACCTGCAACCAAGATCCCCCAAGTGACAGGAAGTCAGCAGAGGCCAAGGTCACACAGCCAGCAATACAGCGGAGCAAGAGCCCTGGCCTTATCAAAGCTCTGGAGGGAGGCTTGCCCAGGAGAGGCCAGCCCCGCCGCTCACTGGCCGGATTCCTCAGCTTGTTTTCTCATCTGAGTGACCCACAGTACACACAGAACTTTAGTTAAAGTTCCCACCACAGGCACTTCCTTCCGCTCGAGTTGTACCACATTGGTTACACCAAATATGCATTTAAACCTTAGACACTCTGATTGAAAGAAAAATAAAGGGAGCCTTTAGTTCCTGGGATGTGTGCAGGGCTGGACGGGGAGCCCAGGGCAGCGGTGTCACCATCAGTGGGGAACTTACCCTTTGCTGGGAAAAACTAAATATGCTGTATACATTTTTAAGAACCAGCCCACCTTTGTGGAGTTTTCCATGGCAGAGATCTATGTCCTCGAATAAAACAGCCTAAACACAGGGTTCTGAGGTTTAACACATCGTGGGACTCCTGGATGTAACACCTTTTGGACAAGACTGATAAATTTGAATATTCCATCAAAGTAGAGAAAGGGAGTAAAATAGATGTTGAGGTTAAGACTTGGCATGTGTCCTGTTCTCCCCTAGCCACATTCGCCAAAACCCCCAAACAAGTTCACCTGCAGTGTTGGATGGGTTTTCCCTCTGCCACTCGTCTTTAGGGGCATTCTCACACTGCAACTTCGGACTTCCCTCTGGAGATGGCTGGAGGTCCTTCCACCCGAGCTGAGTTCCCTACAGTGGACTCACTCAAGACTAAGGGTGCCTGGGTGCCACTCAGCTCGTTCATGTGCCGGCTTCAGCCAAGACCGCCCAGTGGCACCTCGGGGCGCCACAACCCCGCAGAGGAGGACACTGATTCCAGACCTCAGTGAGCCGCTGTCTTCTCCCACACCAGCCTCCGTGGCTCTTGGGCACCATGTTATTGTCCTTCGTATCAGGTACCTTGTCATGTGCAGGTGCCATCGTGTCTTGATTCTAGCCCAAACTGAAGAGCCTTCTTCTTCCCTAAATGGATGTCCTCAAATAGAATCTCTTCACCTTTTAGATAATTTTGCATGTTTTTAGAGAAAGACCAGTTACACTTGCTTATCTATAATCCTCTGAGGTAGCCAGCTATTGGAGAAGTCAGAGGGAATTTTACTTTGTCCACAAAGTGGTGAGAATGCTTTGGCTAAGGCACTACGTGCTAAAATATCAAAGCTCTTTGTAGGGTGACTGCTAAGCCCCAAGTTCAAGTTCATTCTGGCACTCCTCGGGCAAGTTATTACTTCCGTGAGTCTCTTCATGTCTACAATATCTCCTATCTCTAAAACACGGTGCCAGGGCCCTATCACACCGGAGCAGAGGCGAACAGCGCCCTCTGCAGTTGTGCAGTGTACTGCCAAGGACAGTGCCACCATGCCAGATCTCCCATCCTTGAGTCTTGTCATTTTCTCAGGGGCTGCCCTTCTAAGTAAACAACTTCCACAGTTCCCTCTGGACACTGGCGGTGTGGTTTCCTGTAGATCACATTTTGTTGATCTGATAGAGCCCGACTGGAGTGAACAGTGTGGGAAGCCCGGCAGGCACACAGACCACTTTCTCCAGGACCCTTCCCAGGCTGCTGGGTGTGTGGGGGGCGGGGCGGGGGGGTTGGGAACTGGCCCAGCTGTTTTCTGTCCTAAGAAGTCATCACAGAAAAACATCCCAGGCCAAGTGCCTTCTAGGACTGCACTGTTTTCTGTGACACACAAAAAAGATGATCCCAGGTAGGTTCAGAAAGGTTAAGCAACTTGCTCCAAATCACACAGCTAGGAAATGACAGTGCTGTTGGGAGTGTAGTTTCTCTGACTCCCACCCTTCCTGACTTTCTTGGCTAAAGGTTTGGTCTCTTGCTCCAGGGGAAGTGAGGAGAGGAAATGACTGGAGAGGGTGCACCTTTGGGCTGGCCGAGCCCAGCCTTCGAGCTCTGGGTGGACACGACTGTCCACTATGCTTGGCTCATTCAAGTAGTTTGGCTGGAAGGAAGACTCCCGTGTGGGAGAAATCACCTGTTCCCTTTGAAGGAGTTTAATGCTGGCTTTCCCAAGCCAGATCGTGTGTGGCACCTGGGGGTGCCACCAAATCCACTAGCCATCCCACTCAGAAAAAACTGAAAAGGAAAAAAACACAAGAAACCCTTTCCAGTAGTGCTTGTCCAGAGTTCCATGTCAGCAGGGGCTAATGGATTTAATTTGCACATTTTAAAAACTGTTACGTGTCCACTTCAAGTAGTTTGGCTGGAAGGAAGACTCCCGTGTGGGAGAAATCACCTGTTCCCTTTGAAGGAGTTTAATGCTTGCTTTGAAAATCACTCACATACATGGAGGTTTCTTTCAAATGCTGAAAAGTCTTGATTGGAGAATTCTGTCCACGCTGCTGATTAAAAGAGGACTGAAGATGTCACATCCTCAACGTGCCGATCTTGCGATTTCTTTCAACAGTTTCAATGCTACACGTGATGTGTGTGTTCTGGGCTCAGAAGTTTGATTAATCATTCATTGATTCAACAGATTATTGGATGAGCAACAACTCAAATCCAGGTACTGGGTGGGTGAACACTAATCAGAGGGTGGAGTCTTTCCTCTTGTGGAGTGAATGCCTCCCTCTTCCTGGAGAGGATACACCGGTGCTCATGATTGACAAGAAAGCCAGAGGAGAGCTCTCGAGGGAGGAGCAGGGCCCTTTCCTACTGTTTACAAAGGAGCCTGGCTTGGCCTCCAAGGAGAGAACATGGTCCTGGGAAATGAACCACTAGGTGAAGATAAAACGGCAGAGAGCATCCTAGGGAGAGGAACAGCCACGGGAGCGGAGGAGCATGGGGGCCACTGTGGCTGGAGTGCAGAGCAAGGCTGGCTGAAGAGGTAGAGGCCAGGTCCCACAGGGCCGATTTCCATCTTTAATATACAGCTTCGGGATGGCTGTAAGCAGTGGGTGACATGATGCAATTTGCTTTTTTTTTTTTAAAGATTGCTTTGGCTCCAAGTGGAGGACCTGTCTGCAGGGGAGGCCTGTCACTAGAAGGCTGGAGTAGCTGAGGCAAGTGGTGGCGGAGGAAAAGGAGGGATTCCAGAGTTCTAGGGCTGAAAACAGGTCTTAGAGGGAAGGAGAGGGTGTGCTGGGGATGACCCTGGCTGGGTGGTGGGTGCTGTTCCTCTAGAGGGGGCCGGTGGGCCAGGGATGGGAGGGAGGGGCAGTCACACCTGTGCACCTAGGTGGAACAAGCCACGGAGTCTGATGGGCTGGAGTCTGGGGAATCAAAGGCTGAAAACACAGATGGAACAGCCGTCAGCAAGTGCTGACACAGTGAGCCAAGCCCGAGATGAGGATTTCCTAGGGAAGAGGAAAGAGCGACGGGAAGTGAGGCTGGGCCCGAACCCCCAGGAACTTGGAAAATCAGGACAACGTGGGGGGACAGAGCCAAGAGAGCAAGATGCAACCCAACTGTCACAGCTGCAGGAGCCACGATGAGGACTAGATGGAGTCACTGACCGGGGACCAGACCCAGGCTGTGGACAAGACCTGGAGACCTCAAGTGCCTGCAAGAAGTTTGGTGACAAGGTCTCAGCAAGTACTGCCCCACCATTTCTCATCTTGGAACGGTGCAGGAAATAGGTTTAGTAAAAGAGAAAGCAGCCTCCCTGTAGTTACAGAGCTGATTAGGACTGAAGTTCTTACTGACCAGAAGAAAAAAAAATAATGACCCTCATCTTCTCTGGTTTTTCCCCATGGGAAATCAGTTCTACCTTCTTACAGCAGTTTTTAAGTCTATCTCTAAAATCTTCCTGCTGGCTCAAATTGGCCTCTGACTTGTCCCTGAGAGGCCAGGGCTTTCCTACCAAAGTCAGGCCCCACCGCAAGCAGACGCCTGGCAAGGGACGGCAGTGCCATCTTCTTAAGGGGGAAGCGGGATTCCTTCCAGCGTCTGGCAGGAGACCTCATGTGCCGCGTCACTTGTTGAGTGTCACTTTCTATGAATGATGCCGTCCCACAAGCCTGTGGCAGAGCGGCACCTGACGACGGTCTGTGGCCATCCATCTTCCAGATGGTGGATGACTGCTCCTGGTGGTTAATGGCGGATCGGCGGCTGCCTTCTGGCCCACTGCTGCTGTCACCTGTCACACTGCGTCCCAGAGCCTGGAGAGAGACCTTCCTCTACACTCCAGCCCATCTGGCTCCACGTCACCACCGCCTCGGCGCTCCTTCCGTGAGTGGGCACCCCCGGGATTTGTTGGCTGGGGAGGGACTCTTCCAATCTGTGCGTTAGCTGGATACCCCTGCCTGGGGCTCTGTCCAGAAAACACAGGAACAGGACTGGGGGACATAGGGATGGTGCCAACTGTGCGGAGCTGAGCAGGTCGGGCAGGTTCTGCCCCAGAGTGTGGTCTTAGCCAGGAAAGTGACCTGGGTGACACCTAACTGGGTTTTGGTGGGTTCACTCAACTCACTGGCCTCTTCCTGAACAATTGATGACATACCCAGTGTTAGCTTTCTATCACTGTGACAAAATACCTGAGAAAAATCAACTTGGAGTGAAGAAAGGTTTGGCCTGTGGTTTCAGAGGGCCTAAGTCCAGAGTCAGTTGGCTCTGTTGCTCTGGGGCCTGTGGCAAGGCCACATATTATGGTGGGGAGTGGGTGGTGGAAGAGTTGCTTACCCTTTGGTGGCTAGGAAGCAAAGAGTGAGAGAGAGGAAGAGGTCAGAGTCCCCATATCTGCTTCAAGGACACCCCTCTATGACCTAGCTTCCTTCCATTAAGCCCACCTCTTACAGGTCCCACCTCCCAATGGCACCATCACCTCGGAAGCAAACTGTCAACACATGAGCCTTTGGGGCTTTTTTAAGATTCAAACCATAACCCACAGGCTGCAAAGCATCAGCAAAGCACATCAGGAACAAGGGGAGTCCCCCAGACCTGGACTCAGCTTTAGGGAACATGGAGTAGATCCTGAGAATGGCCACCGTCTAGTTCAGGAGAAGTCCAATAGGGGAAAAGGCCTCGGGGCCCCCAAGCCATGCCTGGCCGGAGGGCTACTGCATCACCAGCTGTCACTTGAAGGCATCTGGGTCAGGCCTATCAAGGGACTCTGGCAGGGTCTCTCTGCCAACATCAGCAAACTTTGATGTCCCGGGGGATCAAACGGGCAGTGACATTAAGACCCAGGGAAGCTGGACGAGTTCCAGCCAGGCCACTGCTGCTCAGACGGCTGCTGACTGCGTGCCCTCCGTTGTGCCTCATGGGACAATCTGGCATGCCTGGGCGTCCAAAGGGCTTCTGTCCTCTGCCCTTGCAGCCTGGCCAGCAGGAAATGGCAGAGCAGCCCTCCAGGCCTCAGCTGCCCTGCTTGCGCAGCCCCAGGTGTGACTCTAGTTGCCCAGGGGCTCAGGTGTCCCCTGGGCTCCCGGAGCCCTTGGAAGTCAAAGCGGTTGCCTACCCAGCAGCCACGGAAAACCCCCCGGGAGAGGAAGCCTGCTGGGGAAAACCCAGGAGGCAGCCAAGGTCTCTTACCTTTGATTCCTTCTTCTTGATTTTCTGAGGTAGACACGGTCTCTGAAGAAAGACAATCTGCTTGGTGGATACGCTCCCTTCCCTACGACACACAGAGCTGAGGATAAGTGTGCGTACACCTGGCGGGACCCCAGACCTGACCCAGATGTCGCAACCCCTAACTTCATCAAAGCAGGCACCATCCTGCTGCCTGTCTGGCATCATGTGCCCACAGGCGCCACACCGCACCCGAGCCCATGCCAGCTGTGCCCTCTGCCCACCTCCTCGACAGCTGGAGGGCCCACTGCAAGGAAAGCTGCCACTAGATGGGGAGAGGAGGTCGAGAGGCAACAGCCTCGGATGGTGCTTGCTAATCAGCTCCATTCCCAGGAGAACGGAGAGGTGAGGGGCGGCTCATGGCTGTGACTGAGGAAGCAAGCCCCCTGCTGCTGTCTTTAAGGACGACTGTAATGTCACAGAGGAGAGCTTTGTCTCCTCTCACCTTCACCCTTCCTGTTAACTTTCTAAATCTTTATCTTGCAAACACCTTCTTGAATTCAGCCAAGAGTGGCAGGGAAAGGTGGGACAGAAGGAACGTTCGCCTGGCACCGGTGTTGTGCCAGGGCCAGGCTGGTGATGTCACACATAAGCCTCACCACCGTGCTCCCAGGCAGCCGGCTACCACTCCCACAGGCCAGAAACAAAGCTGGGCTCAGGGGCAGGCTGCGGCTCACGGCGAGGATTCAGACACCGGCCAGCCTGGTGCCAGGCCCTCTCCACTCCCTGCCAGGGGTCACTCAGGGGACAGGGAGTGGAGGATCAGGCAGGATGATTTAGCAAGTGTGAACGTCTGAGACAGAGACCTGTGTGTACCCCTGCACTTGCACAGCTGACCACCAGCTGGAGCTTCAAGTTCAAGATCAGTCTCATCATAGTTCACGTCCTCTAGAAACTGACTAGGAAATGGACTCAGAAGCTACACGACTCGACCAAGATGACAGTTAGCAAATGGCACTCAGGACTTGGGTACTGATTTTCAGGCCACAAATCCAGGGTGCTTTCTGTTCCGCTGCATTGCCCTGCCCTGTAGAAGTCTTGACCAAGAAATAATATAGCGACTCCCAATGGCCAGGGACCCAAAGGTGGCTGCAGACTGGACCCCTCATGACAGTGTCACGAGCGAGTGGTGCTGAGGGCCCAGCAGAGGGACTGGGAAAGGCCTCGGCCGTCACTTTCATCTTCCACCTGCATTCACCCCACTCTGCCACCTCGCCTCCTGCAGGCCGCCGCCCCGAGGTGCGAGTGCAGCGGGGCCTCGGGTGGGGGGCGGGGGGGGCAGTGCACAGGTCAGCACGGGTGGGGGGGCAGTGCACAGGTCTGCAGAGAGCGGCCCGATGCGAGGCAGGTGCTGGGCTGCAGACACACTCTGCCCAGGTCCTGCCACAGATAGCAAATCCCAAACACAGATGAAAGGCCTTTTAGGGTTGGTATGACTGGGCTCAGGGCACGGTGGGCAAACAGCCGTGAACTTGAAGTTGTAGGGAATGCCGAAAGCAAGGGCCCCAGGTCTTCACCCCCTGTGGGGACACTGACCAGTGCCATGATCTTGGGCGCGTCCCACAACACCCTTGGCCACACTTTCTTCAGCTATAAATGGGTTTATTTATAATTTATTTTAAAAATCTACCTTATAGAATTTTTTTCTTTTGAGGTATTAAGTGAGATTTTATATGAAAAGTACCTACCTAGCATGGGACAAGACATCGTACATCCGAATATCCTTTGCACCAGAGGGCCCAGGATTGCTTCACTGGCCTGGTGCCTCTGCGGGTGGCAGGGAGGGAGAAGGGGCAATCTTGGCTCGGCCACTTCTCCCGGGAGAGTTTACTTACGCAGCAGACACACCAGCCTCACAGATCTTCCCCGGGATTCGGTGGGTCATCCCATGAATGCCCATTAGGGACAGTGCCTAGCCCACAGTAACTGTTCAATAGTCATGGGAGCCGCTCTTATTGTTACCTGGTAGTCTTGACAACGGGAGTTGGTAGCACACAGGTGAGCTGCCAGCCATAGGCTGCCAGCGAGTTCAGCAGAGGCACATAGTCGGTCTGCACCTCCACGCCCTGGGGGAGAAAGGCCACCATTAGCACCGCTGCCACCTCAGGCCAACTCCCAGGCAGTGAGGGGACAGTTCCACCCACCAGCCCGAAGCAAAGAGGAGAGGCAGGGGCTCTGACGCATGCAAGAGTTCCATTTTGGAGCCAAACTCCAACTCTTCCCGGGCCCTGACACCATCGGTGTAGTCAGCATGGAATTAGAGCCAAAAGATTAATCCATTATCTTTGTTTTATTCCTGTCTGGACAAATAGCTGCCCGTGAGTTTCACTGAAGAAGCACAATTACCTCGACTCAAAGACACGTTCCGGGCATATGATAACACACGCTGCTCTGGATGATTTCAGAGAGCGTCGTGGGGAGTTAAATTACATTTGACAAATGAGCGAGTCATTTGCATCCAGCCACAGCAGCGACACGCAGGCATGCATGCACGCACACACACACCCTCTCGTACACGTGCACACAGAAACATCTTCACCTGCGTCATGCACCCGGCCATCCAGGGATCTATGAGTGCTGCCTGCGCTCTACTTTGATTTTGAATCCAGGGGACTAACGTTTACCTTTTCATGCAGCCCTGCTCGCATGGGACATCCCTACAGGGAGGCCACTGCACTGGGTCTCCCCACACGAGCACCCTTAGGTGACAGGCCTCATTTCTTACTCCTCACCCAAACTAAAGCAGCACCCCTGCCCCTTCCTGTGCACACACTGGACTCCCCATCTCTGTTATTTTGGCTTGTCACTGGCTTCAGGAAATGTCAAACACGGGTCCAGGCTCCT
The DNA here is from genome assembly GCA_004027655.1 of Graphiurus murinus. Lineage (NCBI taxonomy): Eukaryota > Metazoa > Chordata > Mammalia > Rodentia > Gliridae > Graphiurus > Graphiurus murinus. The sequence goes on from PVLC010004445.1 coordinate 17,077, forward strand.
TCCACCCTGCAGGTCCACACAGATCCACTCCGCTCTCGCACTGCGGAGCTTCGGTGGGTGCAACGTAAGCAAAGGCCCATGCTGCCCCTGGAGTTCACAGCGCACAAATGTGAAAGTAACCAAAGCACAAATGGCAAGGCTTGCAGTACCGGCAGAAGAGGGAGGGATCCGGCCAGGGTCACAGCAGCCTTCCTGGGACATGTACAGATCACAAAGCAGAGCTAGGCCTTGAGCACCCAGCAGGGTGGGTATGACTTAGAGGCAGTCGTGTGCCATGGCCTGAAGCACTCTGCTAGGGCCAGGAGCACTGGTGGGGCTGTCCTGTTGTGGGATTTGGGGAACAAAACCAGCTCAACTGGCTGCCCTGGACTTGGAGCCAGAAGAGAAGTGAGGGAACCACCTGCCCCATCTTTTCAGATGGCTTGTGGAGCTTCTATGACTGGGCACCAATCCCAGCCTGCCTTCCAAGTCATCTGAACCCCTGGCAACTAATGGGCCCGTGGGGAGCCTCGGCTTCCTCAAGTGTAGAAGTACTGGCCTATGCAGTGGTCCTCAAAGCTTGGTCCTGGATCCAGGTGTGATGGTGCATGCTTGTAATCCCAGCACTTGGGGGGCTGAGACAGAAGGATCACAGGTTCATAGCCAGTCTCAGCAACTTAGCAAGACCCTCAGCAACTTAGTGAGATCCCACCATTTCAACATAAAAAATAAAATAGGGCTGGGGGTATAGCACAGAGGTAGAATGCCTCTAGATTCAATCCCAAATACAAAAAACAACAACCAGAAAAAGATTAAAAAAAAAAAAAAAAAAAACTTGGTCCTGGACAGTAGTGTGGACCTCACTTAGGAACTCATGAGAAATACAGATTCTCAGGGCCGAGCCCAGACCTGCTAAATCAGGAACCCTGGGAGTGGGGCCCCGGAATCTGTGTTTTGAAGAGTCTTCTCAGTAGTTCCCATGCAGTTAAGCATGAGACCACCACCTACATCATCAATCTCTTAGGTCCTAGGTCCCTGCTGGCAAAAAAAAAAAAAAAAAAAAAAAGGGAGTCTATAATTCTGTGGCCAGAATTAATCAGCTGTCACTTCCAATCTAATCTTCCCCATTATTTTCCATGTAAGGAAAAAAAAAAAAAGGGCATTTAAAGGATGAGTTGCATCTGAGAAACTGGCAGGGGACAGAGCTGGGAGGAGGAAAGGGAGAAAGAAAAGGAAGGAAAACTAGTTAAGGAAGAGAGATGTGAGAAGGGACAGAGGAATGGAGAGAGACAAACAATACAATCAATTTATGGGAGGGTTCAGCAGAGGATGCCATATAGTGGACCTCCTGAAGCCCCAATCAGGCTGGGAGGTGGCTCTCCAGCTGGCCTGCAGGCTCCTGTCTGTTGCACATGGGGTCTCTTTCCAGACCAGACATCCTGGTCACCTGCAGAAGGAAAAGCCTGAGGCTGTAGGATCCAGAGAGTCCCTGCCCCCATGCCTGTATTCCTGGTCAAAGAGAGGAGGGGGGAATTTAAATCCACTCTCCAGCTTGGCGGGGTTATGATTACTTGGGCCTATCAAGAATAACCTTCCCACTTTATCAAGCACTGTGACAAACCCGCCACAATCAGACAGTAGCCATAGCAACCAGGATAAGCTTTGGCGCCTCACAAAGCCCTGAGTGGCAGAATGGAGTCCTTTCATTGGTGGCTGTGCCTGGGGCCCGGGTTTTCTCTGCATGTGCCCAGGGCTGCAAGACAATGACCCACCCCTGCTGCAGCCTGATCGCCTGCTCAGACAGGCCTCACCAGGGTGGCTTCTGTTTTGCTCCATTTTATTTCATTTTGTCACTATCTTGAAACGAAAAGCAGCAGGGGTTCTCCCAAACATTTTTTTCCCCCCTCAGGGTAGGAGATGTCAGCCAGAGGGTGCAGAATTGGAAAGACCAAACTGGAAAACACAACAAAAAATAACCTGTGCTTGGGAGCTTTGGATCTCAAATGTTAATCTCTGGCCATTAATCACACGGGGAGCTGATGCGTAAAATACATATATGGTAGGGTGGGGCATGATGCTGCCAGTCCCTCCCGCTCCAACTATCTGGGCGGGTCTCCATTTAATTAATGTTCAATGTGGCTTTCCATGAGCACCTATCAAAGGCAGTTTGCGTATTATCGATATGGTAAGAAGATGGCATTTCTAAAACAGGAGATGAGCCCCAGCGCAGTCAGTGGAAGACACTTTCAAGTCCATTAGCTAAGAGAGGTGGAAGGAAACAGGTCCGGATGGAAGGCTCTCTTTGATCTGCTTTTTTGTGACACTCCAGCGAGGAGAGAAGAAAGCATCCACAGCACTGAAAAGCCAGCCTGCTTATCAAACAGAAAGACATTTCTTTCTGGGAGTCAGAGCAAAAATTTTAATTAACTCTCCACTCTCCTGTGGTGGATACGTAATCTCCCATCACACCTGGAGTGTTAAAAAAAGTGGAGCATGTCTTGTGGTTTTTCTACTTGTATAAAAGGAATTCATTTGTATTTATGGCTCCTTTTCCTTTTGTTCCCTGTAATTTCTCCAGCGGTTGCACTGAAAACACACACACACACACACACACACACACACACACACACACACACACAAAAACTGGACATCCAACATGACCTTCCCTTAACTGTGTAAAAATTATGGAAACAGAATACACAATTTACTAAGAAATGCATTCGTCTTTTTTGTTGTTGTTGTTGGGGTTTTTTTTTTGTTGTTGTTGTTTTGTGGTTTTTTTGGTACTAGGGAACAAACCCAGGGGAATTCTACCTCCAGGACACATCCTCAGACCTTTTTATTTTTTTGTTTTGAAACAGGGTCTCACTAAATTGCTGAGGCTGGCCTCGAATGTGCAATCCTCGTGTCCTGGTCTCCCAAGTACTGGGATTATAGGCTTTTGGATACTTTTTAAAGATACTCAGGGAAAGGACTAGGAGGTCACATACTGGCCTAGCAAGGAAGTTTGTACCCTGAATGCCAGTTTACTCATCTTTTTTCTGTGTTTCAATCCGTGGAAGCAATATGGGAGAAAAGGAGTTTGAAATAAAACACTTTGCTCTTTCTATGTCACTGTAAATACATGATTGTAAATGAAGAGGAATTCAATTTCTCTTGTCAAAAAATGCTGGGAACCAAGTCCTGGACAGTTTCTGTACCTGAAAACAGAGACTGGGGGCAGTTTGCTTCTGTCGGTGACATCCATGGGGCTGAGTGAACTTCACTCTTCACCCAGAGGGCATGTAAAGGAAGAGTCCTGCAAACACCACTCCTGCATCTTTTGTAAAATCGTTACCCAAACACTACCAACACTTACTGTCAGGGTACCTTTACAGCATTACTCATCAATTGTAGGTATCTTTTGATTTCCTACAGTGGGAAATAAAGGCTTAGTACTCCGATACACATTTCTCATTTATTTCTTTGTGTCCCCAAGTAGTTATTATATCATCTTAATCAAATCAAAAGTCAGTGTATTATTACAACTTTGTAAATACTGATCAATGATGAGCATGCTTAAATATATTAATCTCATGCTTTTCCACTGGAGATATTTCTGGAGCTCTCTGAACCCTTGTTATAATTTGGTCTAGTTGCTTTCCATGCCTAAATGCTCCTTACACTGGTGTCTATGTTTGGTGTATTCTCTCTCTCTCTCTTTTTTTTTTTTTGGGCTTCCTTCTCATTTTGCTGGTGCATATCCTTTAGTGGTTCCATAAGAAACAATGCCCTGGAAGTCATTTGAATCCCTACATTCCTAAAGATGCCTTTGTCCTCACCTTTAACTTGTCAGGGTAAGGACTTATTTAGGGTAAAGAAATCTATTTTTCCATCAAAAATTTGAAAGTATTGCTCCACTAAGCTTCTAGATATTGCTGTTGCCACTGAGATACATATTCTTTTTTTTTTTTTTTTTTTTTTTGTGGTACTGGGGATTAAACTCAGGGGCATTTTACCTCCAAGCTATACCCCCAGCCCTATTTTTTATTCTTTATTTTGAAACCGGGTCTTGCTAAGTTTCGGAGTGCCTCACTAGGTAGCTGAGGCTGGCCACGAACCCGGATCCTCCGGTCTCAGCCTCCGGAATGCTGGGATTATAAGCGTGCACCACCACGCCCGGCTGAGATACATATTCTTATCACCAGTTCTTTGAATGTAAGCTGTTGTAATGTTTTAGGAATATTTTTTCCCCTAACGATCTTCCAAAATTATATAACAATGTGCCTCAGTGTGGGCCATTTTACTCAAAGCTGTATAATTGATGGACTTGCAATTGCAAATTCTTGTCCTTCAGTTCTGAAAGTGTTCTCTTATTATTTGATAATTTTTCTCTCTTCTCTCTGGACCTCCTGTTAGGCAAAATATGCTATTAATGTTTTAATTTTATTATCTTCCTTACCCTATTTTTTTACTCTATTTTACTATCTGAGAGAGTTAAGACTTCCTTGACTTTATCTTCTAGCCTTTTTATTACATTTTTACAACTTCTGCTGCCCTATTTTTAAGACCCCCCCAAGCTCTTTCTTATCTTTTTTTTTTTTTTTTTTTTATAGCATCCTGTTTTTGTTTCATGGATACATGTATTTTACATCTTTATTTTAAGTAGTTTCTTCTGGACCCTGCATTATAGGTTACAACATGACAGAGATGGAGAACTTGGGATCTTATCACACCATATTAGAACTTTAAACAAATTTCCTGGTTTTCAGCACTGCAGTTCACCACTCCCTGTGTCCCCTGGTAGTCTCTGCTTTTAAAGACCATAGTTTTTCTTAGGTTCTACAAGAGAAAAGTGGCTCCCTTCTCATTCAGGTTACAGCTTCCTCTGCTTTGCTAGATCCATTAAATTTCTCCATCTATTTTCTTTCTTCTAAAAATTTGTTGAAATGACTCATCTTCTACTTTCTCTTCTAATCTTGTTGTACTTGTGGGTATCTACTTACCTACCTAGAGTGGATCCTCACTATTCTTGGTAGTTATGTTCTATGAACTCATCAAGAACACTGAGTTAGGGAATACCAAATCTCTTCTCCTAGGGGAAATACAAGGTTAGGGTCTTGTGAACCTTGTGGCTAAAACATTTTTGTCACCTGACCAATATATAACTTTTTTCTGTTTAAAGATATCTTATTAAATACATATTGTTGATTCACTAACATTGAGTTCACAGCCAAGAGCACGCAAATGCAACTCAAGCCGGAATGAAACTTAACTAACACATATTTGCTTTGTAAAAAACACATCATGCTGTTCTGTGCTTAGAAACACTAGACGGCACCTCAGCTCTATCCTTGGGGGCCACTTAACGGCAAACCCACCAAAAGACAGCACAAAAATGCACAAACTGTGGCACTAAGTGGAGCGTGAAAAGGACAGTTGTCTATAGTAAGATCCTAAAACAATGAGGCAAAACAACAACTTGTTCGGTCTCACCTGGAAACGTGCACATCAGGTGGCTCCAATGGTGTGCTATTCTGCACATGTTTGAAGATGACCATAAAAAATACCATGTGTATTGATTTTGGAGTTACAAATAAATTTTAATGGGCAGGTGAATTTGCAAATACAGAATCTGTGGATATGAGGATCATCTATCTATCTATCTATCTATCTATCTATCTACCTATCTAATCAATTCTTTAGTATCATTTCACCAGGGTTTTTCATAAAGGAAGTAGATACCTGTATCCCCTTATACTCAGTTGACCTAATTTTATTATTTTTCTGTTTAAACAGACTATTCAAAGCCCTTTCTAAATAACTTAGACTCCAGAAGCCAAAATATAAAAATGAAAATTTTGATTACATGAAAATTCATCTGCATGACAAAAGATAACATATGCACATTCAAAAGATGAATGACAAAATGGGAAAATATTTGTAGCCCATATTACACAAACAAAAGAGCTTCTAGAAATGATAGGGGAAAAATCCGATAATCTAAATTTTTAAATTGGACAGGAGTTGGAGTAAGATCCCAGAAAAGGAAATTCAAATGGCCATTAATTATGTGAGAAAAATATAGAATCTCATAATAAGAGAAATGCAAGCTAAACTATCCTGAGATACTACTTCTGATATATCAAACTGGAAAAAACCAAAACAACCTTCAAGTCTGACAACACATTCTATTGACAAGGCTGGCAGGAAACAAGCATCCTTACACGTTGCTGATGGGAGGGCAAACTGAGTCAGCCCTCATGAAGAACGACTTGACAGTATCTCTCAAGATCACAAATACATTTACCCTTTGACCCAACAATCTCACTTCTGGGAATTTATCCTACATATTAAAAAATGAAAAACATACAGAGTTATTCACTGGAAAGCTGTCTGTAACAGCAAGACACTGGAAACCACCCAAGTGCCCATCAGTGCTGGACTTGTTAAATACATTATGTTTCATCCATATAGTAGCTTGAGGAACTGGGTAGTGGCTGCTCCTGTGTTGAGCCTGGGAATACAGGACAATGACAGGCAATGAGTTCTGCTCTAGACTTGCTGAATTTGAGGAGGAAGCTAAATCAAACAGCACGTGGGTAGCCAGGCATGGTGCCACATACTCATAATGCCGGTACTTGGGAGGCAGAGACAGGAGGATCACAAGTTTTCGGCCAGCCTCAGCACCTTAGGCCTTCCACAACTTAGTGAGACCCTGTTTCAAAACTGAAATTAAAATTAGGCTGCTGGTTTAGCTCAGAGGAGAATGCCTCTGGGTTCAATCCCCAGCACCCTCCATGAGCATGAGGGTAAATAGAATGTCCCCCAACAATATCTACAGTCTAATCCTCAGAGCTGGGAAAAAAAAATTGGCAGACAGTTTATCCTGATTATTTGGGTGGGTCCAAGGTAGTAACAAGGGCAGGAGGGTCAGAGTCAGAGGAGAGGTGATGGCAGAAGCAGAAGTTGGAGTGATGCCAACAAGGCCATGAGCCAAGGCGCAGGGACAGCCACCAGGGGTTGGAAAGGGCCAACAACAGCTTCTCTAGTCCTCAAGTTTCCAGAAAGAACTCGGTCCTGCCAGTGCTTGTACTGTAGCCCCTGAATACCCATTTCAGACTTCTGACCTCCAGGAATATAAGGATAATAAACCACTAAATATGTGGCAATTTGTTATAGCAGCAGGAAGAAACTAATCCACAGCCCGGCGTCAAGAAAAGTTTACAAGTGCTGGGCACAGTGTAATTTCAGTACTTGGGAGGCTGAGTCAAAAGGATCATAGGTTCAAGACCAGGCTCAGCAACTTAGGGAGACCCTCTGAAACTGAGTGAGAACCAGTTTCAAAATAAAAATTAAAAAGGCTGGGGGTACTCAGAGGTAGAATCCCCTTGGATTCCATCCCAGTACAAAAAAAGGGAAAATGTTAGAGTGGAGAGAGTGGAAACAAGCACATGGAGGTTGGCCAATTCAAGGTAGATGATGAATAAACTCAAAGAGAGATGCCGTGTCTTGGTGACTACAGGAGAGCAGGAGGTGACACTGGCCACAATGATGCAGGGGCAGCTGAGGGTCATGCCCTCATATAACGAGGAAAGTGGAGACCCAAAGGTGGGGCAGGAGGAGAGTGTCAAGCTAGAAAGACGGAACATTTCACTTCTATTATCAAAAGGAAAGGTGAGGTCACAACACTGGGGCAGTCTTGCAGAAAACTCAGTCTGTTCCTCAAGATCCTAAAAAGCAAGGCTATGTGTAGTACCATGATCATTCATGCATTTCCCAATTCAGTGAACCCGGCTCTGTGCTGGGCACTTGAGTTCTTCAGCCCCAGAAGAGCCCAGGCCAGGGGGCAGGGAGAATGGGCATAGGGTTCCCCACCAGATGGAAGGCCAGGCAGGTGTGGGGGAGGGAAGGAGAGCTCAAGGAACAACTGGCTCCTCCATTCTCTCTGGAGAAAGGCAGATCCCTGTGAAGCCAGCAGCAGGGAAGCCCTGCCTTGCTCATCCAGTCCTCCCCCAGGCCTCCCGCAGGACCACAGCGCCTGCCAGCCAGAGGGAGGGACTGGCCAGGCTGGCCGGCTGGAGATGTTGTTTTCCTCTTTGTTTTACACACAATGCCCCAGAAAAAACATTTTGCTGATATGTAATTAGGCCAACATAATAGAGCCTAAGAGAGCAGTCGTCTCATTTTAGACAACTTTGGCTTTCAAAAACGTTCAAAGAGAATAAGTTTAGGAGGGGGGAGAGCTTAGTTCTTAGATGTAGAAAAGGGGGCAGATGAAAATACACGCAGTGTGTAGAAAGCTTCGGTTCCAAGACTCCTCACCTGCCCCTGCTGGTGAATTCACATCTTTGCTTGATTTTCTGCACCAAGTAAGAAAGGCAGTGAACTCTGCTGCAGCCTTTTAGGAGCTCAACGTGATAACAGATAATAGTTATTATTATTTGAAGTATACCATTTGCAAAAACGGTCTCAATTGCGACCTCCCTGAAAAGGGCATTTTACAACCTAACTCTGCAGCCTCCTCCATAACGGGGGAGGAGAGTTTATTTTTCCACCTCCTGAAGCCAAGCTCATCTTAGAAACTCACTCTGACAAACGGAATTGGGCTGGTGTGATTACAGGAGTTCTGAGGTAGGCCTCCAGGAACCTTGCCATGTCTGCCTGCACTCCTCCAACCCCGTGGTGGCCATGAGGACAAGCCCAGGCTAGCCTGTTAGATGATGACAGACAAATGGCCCAGCCAACCAGCTGACATGTGGGCGATGCCATCCTGGACCAGACAGCCGCCAGCTACCCCATGAGCGCCGCAGACTCGGGAGTGAGCCCAGCTTAGACTCCTGGTGCTCTGCCCACATCAGCAGGTTCCCCAGCTGACCGCAGCATTCTCAGGAACAATAAAGCACTGCTATTCTAATTCTCTAAGCTTTGGGGTGCTTTTCTACACAGCACAAGCTAACTGGTATATTATTATTATTCTAGGAAAAGCCTAATACCCAAGCAAACCTCTAGGAGGAAAAAATCTTAGTGATAATAAGAAATAATTTATTTCTCTCAATTCCAAGTTGCCTCATTGGATTTGAGAAAAATAAATTGTAATATTCCTTAAATGTAATATTATATACACATTATAACATATAAGCCAGGTATGGGGTACATGTCTGTAATCCCAGTCCTTGGGAGGCTGAGACAGGAGGATCACAGGTTGGAGGTCAGCCTCAGCCATTTATCAAGACTCTCAGCAATCTAGGAGATCCTGTTTCAAAACAAAAGAATAAATAAGAAGGACTGCGGGGAGCAGCTTGGAGGTAAAAAATGCTTCTGGGCTCAATCCCTAACACACGCACACACGCACGCACGCACGCACGCACACACTCTCTCTCTCTCTTTCTCATTCATTCATTAGTAACTTGACATTGCTAATTCTTCACCACACTCAAGGCCAGTGCACCCAGCTCTCATTTTCCTCCTGCGAGACACACTGCGCCCTCGCATTACCTCTGGAGCTCTGTATCTAATTTATGGTGACCTACTGTGAGGCCCCGAGGTGCCCCCAGCATACCCCAGCAGGGAGAAATAAAAGCCGACGTCACCCTAGCTCCTCCTCAAGTACCATGCCAAGCTGGCAGGAAAACCAAACTCTGCATGTGCCAGATAACACAGCCTTGGACGTGGGACGTGCTGGGTGATCTGGTCCTAGTACGTTTGGCTTCTCTGAAGTGACATACTGGGAAGGCAGGCAGGGGGACAGGGTGAAGGGACAGAGGGCAGGAGATGGCATCTGCCATGTCACCAGCGCTGCCTGCTCCTGTGCCCCTGTGTGGCAGGATGAACACCAGGAGAGACAAGGCAACGACACAGGGCTCCCAGAGCGCGGGAGGGTGACGAGGCTGGACGTCAAGAGTCCTGGGTCCACTCTGGCCATCAGCAGGCGCTGGTTCTGCAGCTCTGAGAGCAAACAGTTAAACAGCTCCAAGAGGTTACATCCTGTCAGCCTCTCGGCAGGACCACATACCGCGACAGCACAGGCTCCTGTCCCCCAGAAGCCGACAGCTCACACGCGCGGCTGCACGGGAGCCTGTCCTCCCCGCAGACGTGGAAACAGCTTTGTTTGATAACAATTAAACAAAAAGCATTTTCTCCATCCAGGGAATTGCCAAGTCCCTCCCACTCACTTTGATGAGTGGGAGGAAATTAGACTTTCTGGGAGTAAATGAGATTTATCACTTTATTGCTCTCTTTAGACAATTTGAGGAGGATAAAGGGAATCATCTTTTTTTTTTTTTTTTTTTTTTTGCAGTACTGGGAATTGAATTCAGGGGCATTCTACCTCTGAGCTATACCCCCAGCCCTATTTTTTATTCTTTATTTTGAAACCGAGTCTCACTAAGTTGCAGAGTGCCTCACTAAGCAGCTGAGGCTGGCCGCGAACCTGGATCCTCCGGTCTCAGCCTCCCAAATGCTGGGATTATAAGCGTGCGCCACCACGCCCGGCTGGGAATCATCTTTCTAAATCAATTTCTTCACCTTTTCTGTTACCTTGAGGAAGAACACTGAAAAAAAAAAGAGTTTTCCCAAAGTATACAATTAAAAGGTATTTACTTTGGAGCAGAGGAGGTGGGAAAGGGAGCTAGTTTGTCTGCAAAATTTCTAGTACTTCTAGTGAAGCAAACTAAAATTTCTAGTACTTAAAATTTCTAGGTTGGCGGTCATCACCTTTACCCATCGGCAGGAGATTCCTGACAAGCTTACCAAGAATCATAAAATGCTAACCCAGAAGATGTCTCTGAATAAAGGTTAGTTTAGAAAACCTGAAGAGGATAGGAAATGGGAATTGAAGGCTTATCCCACTGTCCAAGCTAAGGACGGACAGAGCCACACAAAGCCTGGCGATGTCTCTCACCCGATTTTCTCCGCCTGGTAAATTCAAGGTGCGACATTCCCGGCCAGTGTCAGGGCAATCACAGCTGGTCAATATTCTCTTTGTGGTGACCCAAGTGTCAGCCTCTTGTTGCTATGGTTACCGTCGCCCTAACGCAGCTTTTTCTTCATGCTCCTCTCTCCTCACACCAAATTACACTGTGCTAATCCCACAGCACCCCACGTCCTCCAAGGACCCTGCTCCAGCTCCCAGTGAGTGCGTGTCTAATAGAGCTTCAGAGGCCCAGGAACCTTCAGGACACCCAGCTTCAGAGCATGTCGGACCCCTGACTGCCCCCCCTCCCCAAACACACAGTGCTACAGGCCCTCACTACCTCTCACTCCTCTATCTCCCCGCTCTGCCAGAGATAAATCCACCAGAGCCAGTAACAGATGAGCTGCTAGTCAGCCTCTGGACCGTGACCCACTGAAGGATGCACTAATGAAGGAAAAAAAAAAAAAATACAATGTCAAGAAAATTAACATCATCCCAGAGAGGATGGGCAACTCTAGAAAATCCTCCTACCAGCTGGGAGCAGTGGCACATGCCTGTAATCACAGTACTTGGGAGGCTCAGACACGAGGATTGCAGGTTCAAGGCCAGTCTCAGCAACGTACCTTCAAAATAAGGCTAGGAGTGTACCCTGGAGGTAGAATGCCCCTGTGTTCAATCCCTAGTACCACCAACCCCCCCCCCAAAAAAAAGAAAGAAACCACCCTCCATTCCCTGTCTTATCACTTCAGTATACCAATCTCTACTTGGCATTTGTTTTCTGTTTATTGTTGTTTCCCCAACTGGAATATAATCTTCACAAAGGCAAGGAGTTTATCTTGTTCCCCAGGAATCCAAGCCCCCACTTCAGGAAGTACTGCTCAATAATTGTGTGTGTGTGTATGTGTGTGTGTTTATACTGGGGATTGAACTCAGGGGCACTCTACCTCTGAGCTACACCCCCAGCCTTATTTTATTTTTTATTTTGAAACAGGGTCTCACTAAGTTGCTGAGGCTGGCCATGAATCTGTGATCCTCCTGTCTCAGCCTCCCTAGTACTGGGATTACAGGCGTGCCACCATGCCCAGAGAATTAGTTGTTGAATGAATGAATAAGTGCGTGCATGCATGCATCTATCCTAGCATTTGGGGTGTGGTGTCTGCCACCATGTCATGTATCCTCAGTCTTATCAAAACTGCTGTAAATAACATCTAACAATAACAAGACACGAGTTTGCCACTGAAAATGTGTTAATTAGCCAGGATGCTGCACTACCAATTCCTCAGGCATATTGTATGTGGAAGTTGGAAGTATATTTATATATGAAAATTAAATCTAGAGAGTTATATATTGGTCACCAAGGCCACTGGGCATCTTAGTAAAGACCAGTAAATCATTAATCTCGTCACACACAAATTCATCCCCGCTTCTGCACCACTGCAGTGTGTTACCACTTGTCCTTTCAGGAGGTAGCATCTATTTCTCCAAATGGACTCTGAACTTGGTTTTGCGACTTTCTTTAGCCAATGAGACATTAACAAATGTGAAGCAAACCAGGGCATGAAATGGCTTTCCCATTTGCTGCTCTTGGGAACGCCCTGTGACTGTCATCCTGAAGCAGCTCAGGCTAGCCACTGGATGATAAGATACACAAGGCTCTGTCTCCCTCACCCACAGCCAGCCAAGTGCCAGACATATGAGCCAGGCACCGGCACATGACCCGGCAGAGATCTCCTTAGTGGACAAGAAGCATGAGCTGAATAAATGGTTATTGGAAGCCACTAAGTTTGGAGAGGGTTGTTACATGGTAAAAAGTAACTGAAAAAGGTTGGGAAACATAACATCTAACAAACATTTAATAGAGACAAGTCTACCTGATTTTTTCAAAGTGAATTTGTCTTTATATGGGAAAATGACTGAAGAATCCTGTGGCCCAAATAAATTTTTAAGCAAGATGGTGCTTTTGTGCAAATCCCCACCCCTCACTTTCTTGCCCAAACCCCATTCTGAACAAAACCAAGAATTTTCAAGGTGAAGTCAAAGGTAAAATTTCTTTCCATGGAATAAAAATCCAACATAGTAGCTTTAAAAAGTATGGGCCTTGCCAGGTGTATATGCAAAGATTTCCCTTCCATTAAAACATGTCTTTGCTAAGTAGTCTCTCAACCAATCACACTCCATCCATGGACCCTTACTTTTAATTCAGTTTTATTAAAATTCTTGGCCAAATGATTTTCAAGAACATATTCCAAGGAATAGTGATGGGTGAACACTTAACTCGAGGCACACCCTCCGGCTCTACACATTGATCTTTGGCAAACACTTGCCCTGTCTTCATCTATGCTTCTTAAACTATCTATTTTTAAAAATTGAAAAGTTCTAGTCCATTTTCTGTTGCTATAACAATAATACCTGAGGCTGAATATTTTATAAAGAAAAGAGGTTTATTTAGCCCACAGTTTTGGAGCCTGAAAGTCCAAGATGAGAGAGACTCATTTGTTCAGTCTCCGATGAAGGTTCCCTTGGCTGGGTCAGAACATGACAGAGAACCAGAAAGAGACATGGCTACATGCAGAGAGCCATGTGCGTAGAATGGCCTCGTGTTATAACAACCTGCATTCACAAGGACTTCTTCTGTGAGACCAGCATCAGTCCCTTCTAAGAGTGATGTCTCCATGAGCCAATCACCTTCTACCAGGCCCGCCTCTTAAAGGTTCCGCCACCTCTCAACATCACAATGGGGACCACTCTTCTAGCACATAAACCTTTGGGAGACAAACCCCAACCAGACCGCAGCAGGGCCACACAGAAAGCATGAGAAGGAATGGGGCAGCCCCTACGAACAAAGACCAGCTCCTGGCTGACAAAGAAAGTCCAGGCTCTCAGTCCTATGCCACAAGGAACTGAATTTATCTTCCCCCAAAGCCTGTACTAAGAAACACGTCCCAGAGATACCTGATTTGAGAAGGGCTGAGGAGGTAGGGTAGTGGAAAAGTGCTTGCCTGGCATGTGCAAGGACCTGGGTTCCACTCCCAGTAAATGCCACACACACACACACACACACACACACACACACACACACACACACCCATTCGGTTGAAGACTCAGCAGAGTCCACCCGGGCTTCTGACCCACAGAAACTGTAAGATTATAAATGTGTGTATGTGCTGGGTGCGTTGGTGCATGTTGTAATCTCAGTACTTGGGAAGTTGAGACAGGAGGATAGCAGGTTCGTGGCCCGCCTCAGTAACTTAGTAAAGCCCTTTGCAAACCCTGCTTCCAAATACAAAAATAAAAGAGCTGGGGATATAGCTCAGAAATGCCCCTGGGTTCAATCCCCAGTATCTCACATACACACACACTAAATAAATAAATAAATATGCATTAATGTGTTTAAAGATTTTATAGAATAATCTCCTATTATCTCAAATGCATCTGGAAACCATAAAGATCACACCTTTCTCATCATTAACTTGGTTGATGGTTAATTTTATATGTCAACTTGTTAGGGATGCCTAGATATCTTCTTTAGACATTATTTCTGGGTGCCTACAAGGGTGTTTTGGGATAGATCATTTAAATCAATAAAGTGAGCAGGTGGAGGGGGCACTGAACAGAACTAACAGGCAGAGGAAAGTTGAATTCCCTCTGCCTGGCTGCCTGACTGTGACACTGACCTTCTGCCCTTGGAGCTACTGGTTCTCAGGGCTTGGGGCCAGGACTGGAATGTGCAGCGTCCATTCTACCCATCCTACCGCTCCCAGGCCTGAGAGCTACACGCTGGCTTCCCTGAGCCGCCAGCTGGCAGAGTGCAGGACTCGGCCTCCAGAATCACATGAGCCAATGTCTTGTAATAAATCTGGTTTGTGTGTGTGTGTGTGTGTGTGTGTGTGTGTGTGTGTGTGTGGTGTATGTGTGTGTCTGTGTGCACACATGTGCATGCACAAAATCTCCTCTTGGTCCTGTTTTCCTGGAAAACCCCGACACATACACCTCCTTCCTGTCATTCTGTGGCACACACTGAATGTTTTAAAGCACAGTATTTTTAAAAACTGCACTTGTCACAGGATTTGAAACCATGATCATTTCTTTCGTCCTCCTTTCTCTGCAGCAAGACTCTAAATTCTCTTTGCCCCATGATCTCCTCCAGAGAGGCACACTTGCCTCTCTCCTCTCATCATCTTTAAAAGGGCCCTGTGATTTAGGGTCTTTCTCCACCCCGCAGGAAGCTTGACAACGGAGAGAAATGACTGATGGGTGCAGAGGCTCGGGCTGGGCATTTATATTTAATGATTACACTCCTTCCTTGAGTTAAAAGGAATCAATCCTTCCTGCCCCAATTTCCTCCATTCATCATGTCCCACAGTGGCTGACACACAGTAGGAACTCAATATTTATTTGCTGAATAAATTTTTTAAAAGGTCTAACTTACTTCTATTTGTACATGAAGTGAAATACAGATGTCAGAGAGAACAGGACAGTCAAGTTTGTAGAAGGGAAGAGTGTAGAAAGAGACTAAAAATCAATTCTTCCTTTTACCACCTGACTATACAAGCTTTCAACAAGTACCTGTAGGATCATCCTTTTGTCTGTCTGGTTCAGCTCAGTGGCAAATACTGTCAATCACCGGAGCCAAGAGACACCAGGCACCCTAGCCTCTCTTCCTTCTCCAGATGACCCTGACTCTTGACAGTGACATGTGTCTGTGACTCAGTTTTGACCAAAAGGACCCAACGGAAACTCAGCTGGGGCTTCTGGGAAAGGTTTCACTTTTTAATAAGAATGGGCACAAGGCAGGAAAAATGTGCTTCTGTTCTTCATAGATGTCCCTTTGTTTGCATGTGATGTCTGGATCTGCTGCAGCCACCTTGTAACTAGGATCATGAAGAGAGACCTGGAAAGAAATTGCTTCTGTTCTTCATAGATGTCATGTTGTTTGCATGTGACGTCTGGATCTGCTACAGCCACCTTGTGACTAGGATCTTGAAGAGACCTGGCAGACAAGCTGACGACCAGTGTGCAGAAAGGTCCCAGCATCTGGGTCCCTGATGACAGCGTTAAGCTGCTGAAAAGCCTAACTCCGCCACCATCTCGCCTCCCTCCAGACTTCCTGCTCAGACATGAGGTGACAACTCCCTACTGCCTGAGCCATTTTTATTTGGACTTTCTGCTATCAACAGAGGAAAGCATCCTAGCTGAAATCTGTGACCACTGCCCTTAATTTCTCACCTTGGAACCTGTCTCCTAAGCTTCTGTCTGCTTTTCTTTCCCCCATTACAGTCCATTTCTCCAAAATGCTTGATTTCAGGGCCAGCTGATGCACAATTCCATGAAGAGATCACAGTCCAGCTCCCTTCAGTCCACTGCAAGAAGTCCAGGTTCTTGCCCCAGCTACCAAGTTTTCCACTGACTCTTCACATGCAAACATACTGTCCAGTGCACTCTACGGGGGATCCTTGGAGACACGTCCATGCAAGCTGCATCGGTTTCCCAGGGCTGCTGTAACAAATGACCACCATCCTGGGGTTTCATAACAGTAGAAGCTTATTCTCTCACAGTTCTGGAGGCCAGAAGTCTGAAACGGGTGTCACTGGGCCAGAGTCAAGGTGTTTAACAGGCTCATGCTCCCTCTGGAGCCTCTGGGGAGAATCTACTTCTTCTTTCTTCCAGGTGGCTGCTGGCACTCCCTAGCTTGTGGCTACTCCACACCAATCTCCAAGGCCAGAATTTTCCTGCGTGTGTGTGTGTTACTGGGGATTAAACCCAGGAGCATTCTACCTCCAAGCTACACCCCAGTCCTTTTTTTATTTTGAAACAGGGTCTCACAGGTTGCTGAGAGTCTTGCTATTGCTGAGGTTGGCTGTGAAATTGTGATCCTCCTGTCTCAGCCTCCCAAGTACTGGGATTAAATGCATGTGCTAAGGCTAGCATTTTCACCTCTACTCCGGCTTCACATTGCCTCTTCCTGTGTGTGTAAAATCTCCTCAGCTCCCTTAGATGGATATGTGTTTGCAATTAGGGCCCATGCAGATAATCTGGGACAATCTCCCATCTCAAGATCCCTAATATTAATCACATCTGCAGGATTCTTTTTCCAAACGGGTTAACATTACAGGCGCCAGGGATTAGGACCTGGTGTCTTTGCGGGGGGCGAGGGGCATTACTCAGCTATGTACCTACTAGTCTCTACCATCTTAGATTATTTTCACTCCTATATAATCTTCCATCAGTACCAGCATCACTCCACAGGAAGCCTGAGATCTAGTGTTGATCCAACAGCTCATCGTCTCTGCTACAACCCACAGGACATTCTGGGAACCCCAAGCCAAGTGACTGCTGCTGAGAAGGAGGCGGAAAGAAAGTTCTGGCTGAGAAATGTAAGAGGGACCAGTGGCCATCCAGGGCTCTGCTCTCTCGGCGGAGGGTCCAGGTTCAGATCCGAAGTTAGGACTCAGGGTGCTGTTTTAAAATATGATCTCTATCATTTTGGAAAAGGAAATGGCTTATTTGAAGAAGCCATTGCATGATTCTTTTTCCAAACGGGTTAACATTACAGGTGTCAGGGATTAGGACCTGGTGTCTTTGCGGGGGTCAAGGGGCATTATTCAACTATGTACTTACTAGTCTCTAACATGTGCTACAGACCATTCAAACTAAGCTTTCTTCTGTCGAGTTCCTAATATAACGCCTGTTATGATTAGATACAGAATGGCCCCTTGAAGAGCTCATAAATTGGTGTTTGGAACTGATGTAATTGAGTCCTGAGGGTTGTAATCCTAGAAGTGGATAAATCTATTGTAATGGATTTGCCTGCCCTCAGGGGGTAGGGTGTGGCTGGAAGTGCCTCCCCCTCCCCCGGGGTGCAGCCTTCGGGCTTAAATGAAGGGTTCTTCCTCCACCTGCTCCCTCTCTTGCTTCCAGCCTCCTTGATGTGAACACAGCCCGTGTGCTCTCCCTCCACCGTGCTTGGAAGTCTGCAGTCCCCAGCTCCCAGCTTCACAAGGAGTGAGCCCCAAACCGTAAGAAAATAAATATTTTTTCCTCTAGGTTTTGTGGTCAGATATTTAGATTATGGCTGCAAGAATGCTGATGGATACAATTCCCAAGAGGTCTTTTTCAGAGAGAAGAAGAAAAAGGATTTTAAAAGTTCAAAAGTCTAACCGGGTGTGGTGGCACATGCCTGCGATCCCAATACCTGGGAGGCTGAGACAGGAGGATCACAGGTTCAAGGTCAGCCTTAGCAACTTAGTGAAATCCTGTTTCAAATAAGAAAAAAAAAAACAAAAAAAAAATAACATAGGGCTGTGGGCATAGCTCAGAGGTAGAAAGAATGTCTCTAGTTTCTTTCTCCAGTGCTACATTAAAAAAAAAAAAGTTCAAAAGTTCCATTCAAGATGGTCTTGTGCCAAGAAACGCAGGAAGGGAGCTTGGCGCCAATGGAAGCATCATCCTACAATAACAGTTGGAGGTACTAAGGAAATTGTAGCTGGAGGTTGATGAGTGTGGGTTTACAAGGACAGGCGGGGTACCTGACCAACGGGGGATGGTGACAAAAGTGAGGAAAGCCCCAAGAAGGAGGATGAAGATTGAGCCTGGGATGAGATAAAGGGTCCAGGACTATATTCACCATGCCTACATGGGCCTTTTAAAATGAGGGTTGCAGCAAAGTGTGCAAGAAAAGAATATGTTGAAGATGGTAAAAGTAGAATCATTCAACTCCTATTTTACCTTTTTCTACAGAGAGTCATATAGAGTCCAGGGCTGGGGGTGTAGCTCAGTGGTAGGTCACTTGCCTACCATGCATAAGGCCTTGAATTTGATACCCAACACTGCTAACCAACCAACCAACTCAATAAATAAATAAATAAATAAGTAAATAAATAAATAAATAAATAAATATTTGTATCTGTATTAGTCATGGTTCTCCTGAGAGGGGAAAAGCCAATAGGATGTCTGTATCTATATTTATCTCCATATCTGTATCTATAGAGGTTTGTTCTGAGGAACTGGCTCCCATGATTATGGGTCTGTCAGGTCCACAGTTTGAAGGGCAAGCCAAAAGGCCTGAAATTCCAGCAGGACTTAATACTGCAAGCATGAGTCTAAAGACAGTAATGGAAACAGAATTTGTTCCTCATTGAAGGATCTCAGTCTTTCAAGGCCTTCAAATGATATGATAAGGCCCACTCACATTATGAAGGCTGACCTGCTTTTTTGTCTTATACTGATGTGAATGTTAATCACATCTAAAAATACCTTCCTGCTAAACCTAGACTGGTGTTTGACCAAAAGACCAGGTACTACAGCCTCGCCTAACCGAGTTGACACATAAAGTTAACTATTCCAATGTCATTCTTTGAATTGTTCATTTTGAACATTTTCTCAAAGTTGTTCTATGTCAGTTACACCGAATAACCTCATCCACAGTAAGAAAGTACCATTCTTTATTTAACCATTCCCCTATTGATGGACATGTCCACTGTTCCCTTTTTTCCTATTAATAATGCTGAGGCGATATTCTTCTATGTACATTCTTGCAGATAAATGCATTGGTTTCTTTGAGAGACATGAACATGAGGTATGGAATTGCTAAGTCATGGGTAGGATGGGTATTTTAACATTTAAGTATATGTTGGCAATCCATCCTCCAAAGCAAACCTAAAAATCATAAGCAAGCTCCAGCCTCAATGTGTCACATTTTAAGGAGAAGGAGCTCGGCTGTACTCTCCACAGCCGGTTGGTGTGTCACTATTGAGGTGAGCTGGGACCCAAGGGTGTAATAAAAGTCAAGCAAGTTGCTAGAAGAGACCCGAGGTTATGCTCAACACCCCAGCCTCACCTGTGCTTCTCATGTAGGGAAGGATGGAGCCGAGCCAAGAGAGGTTTGTGTCCTGATTCTTGATCCTTTCATGGGAATGATTATTCATAGACAAACCATCCAAATCATGGGAAAAAGGCAGAGAACTGCTGACTTTGGCACTAAAGGCTATGATCTCAAAACCAAAGTAATTATCTTGGAGAAACCATGGCAATGAAAAAAATGCCAGATGGTTTAGAAAGAATATTGGCTCCTTTGTTGGAGCAGAAGGTGGTGAATTCTAGATACCATAGAAATGGATGTTCCTGCCTGGAAAATCCTAGTGTGGAGTCTTAAAGAGATGGTTAGGAGCCTTTGGAAACAAAAGACAGAGCCCCCAAACCCTAGAGAAGCCCAAGAAAAACAAGTGAGGCCTAATGTGTTATTGCATAGGGCTATAGACAGTAGACTTCAATTCCAGAAACGTTACCTTAGGAAGCCTCTCATGATTCCCATAGGGATAATAAGAAGGGGAAATACAAAGTGGAGCCAAAGGCAGTCTGGAGCCACTGCAGAGGGTTTGAGTTAGCGTAAGGACTGGAGGTCTAGAAACTGCAAGATGTCAAGGGCCATGACCTCCGTCCAGTCTGCTCAATACTGGGATCAGATGGGAACCACCTTACCTATGAAAGCTGAAGAAACCAAAGCTAGGGATGATATAATCATGATTAGGAATGTTTCAACTGGCTGGGGAAGTGAAGAGAAGTTAACAGGATAAAACAACACAGGAGTCAATGCAACAAGAGCCCTGACACACAGGCGGAGGATGGAGAAGAGCTGCCTGCACAGACGGCACCTCACGGGACCAAAGCCATAGGTTCAGAGGCTGTCATGGATGTCCCCACGACAATCCCATCTTCAGGTGGACTACTGGGAGTCCATGCCCAGCTTCAGAGGTAGAGTCCTCGCAGGTAGCAGCTGCCCCCAGGACACCTGGCATCCTTTCTGCTCTCGCCAGCTGAGCACATCAGGGCAGGGCTCGGGTGCTCCCAGGCCTGTTTATGTCAGATCCTCATCATAATTACACATCTTAATTTAAATGATTTAAATTGTAAGCTGCCAAATACACTGAAAGTGATTTCTTTCTCAGAAAACCAAGTTGAATTCTTTGAAGAGACAACAGAGAACAGTCAGTTAAAAATGACAACTGTGGCTGAATTAGATTGGGAGAGACTAGAAAAGACTAGAAACAAATCATGAAAATGTAGAAGGACTCTGAGGTCAGATGCTTTTGCAATACTTTAAAGAAACCTATGTTGCACGTCGTAGGCAACACGCCCCAAGTGTGGTTTATACAAGAGAGGTGCAGTGGAATCTGGTCAGCAGACCTCAGATTCAAAATGATCGGCAAGTGAGTGATGCGTTCACATATTTTTACATAAAAATTAAGTACACTGGATAAGAACATGACCTTTGGTTCTCTATAGCTGGCCTAATTAACCCACATGCCACTATACCAATTACATCAGCTATACCTGCTTTTTCTACTGCCTTATGTTGATTCTGGCACCACATGTCCTAAGAAGCACCAACGAGCTAGAACACACTCTGGAGAGAAGAATGATGATGGAGAAAAGTCTATGCTCAGAGCTCCTGGTGGATCCATGGACTCTGATGGGCTGTGTGGCCCAGACACACAGACTCAAGAGAGAAGAAGGCTTCTGTTTCTCTGTCTTGCTCCTTACATGTTCTTCATGAAGTCCTTCCCATTTCCTTTCACAGAATCACCCTTTCTGCACACTCTAGATTATGAGTCCAAAGAGAGTCAACAAAATACCTATCATGGATGCCCTGTGGATGGACTGTCACCCTCCTCAAAGCTGCCTTTACTTCCAGGCTGTGGTTTCCAACTGAGAACAACGAAATCATTCTCATCTGATGCCACACATTCCCTTGCCCCAAATCCTCTGTGTTTTTAGAACAAAGCAAAAGCCACCGGGAGAAGTTGGTGATGAGACCAGGCAGCTGATCTAGCTGTGCTTGGGGGCTTACCAGGTGCTGGGTTCCACATCTACAACTTTTTAATGTATTTTCTCCTTTAATTTTCAGCAGCTTGGAGACATTATTACCAGTATCCCCATGTAGAAAATCGAAGACTGAGAAAACAGAGATGGATCAGTTTGCTTTTCCTATATTCTGTTGCTCAGCTGGGAATTAGGGCAGTGGGATGTTTACCCAGGCAGACCCTGGTACCTACGTCTTCTTCCCCATGTGCCGCACACCTGCAGACTGAGAAGAGCCAGGGCAGCTTTCTGGTGAAGGGGAGTGTGTGTGCTCGTGGTGTGCATGAGTGTCTGTTGGTGTGTAAAGAGGGAAGCCAGCCGGGCGTGGTGGTGCACACTTGTAATCCTAGCATTTGGGAGGCTGAGACCAGAGGATCCGGGTTTGAGGCCAGCCTCAGCTACCTAGTGAGGCACTCCGCAACTTAGTGAGACTGTTTCTAAATAAAGAATAAAAAAAATAGGGCTGGGGGTGTAGCTCAGAGGTAGAATGCCCCTGAGTTCAATCCCCAGTACCGAAAAAGGAAGCCAGGGTGAAGTGTGTGTGTGTGTGTGGGGGGGGGGGGTGCTAAAGCAGCAGTCCTCATTAGAAAAAAGAAGGCTGGTCAGAGCCGGAGAACTTAGGGGCTGGCCTGGTAGGCCAGTGGCTGCCAGAAAAACAGGGTCAACCAGCAGCCAAAAGGGACCTGCCGCAGGCTTAACAGGAAAGAGCTTTCCCAGGGGCCAAAAGGGTGGAGAAGAGGAAGTAGCTGGACTCATGGGTGGAAGGTTTGAGAACTGGACAATACCTACACCCTGATGGGTTCTCTGTGGATTAGAGCAGGGGTCTATCAGAGCCTCTTCAAAGAGTGGAGGTAGGATCGAACCTGTCCCCATCTGGATGCTGCCCACTGTGCTGGTAATGAGCTCTAAACACATGGTTCCTTGAAGGCAGGGATTCTTAACACATGCGCCACAGACCACAGCATCAGCTCACTTGTAAAGGTGTTAGAAACACAAATCCTTGGGACCCATCTCAGACTCACTGACATAGACCGAATGCTTTGTGTTTCCCCCAAATTCACATGTTGAAGCCCTAACCCCCAGGGAGCAGAAGGGGCCTCTAAGGAAGTAATAAAGGTTAAAATGAGGTCGTAAGTGTGGAGCCCCGATCCAATAGGATTAGCGTCCTTATAAGAAGAGACTTCAGAGAGCGTGCACACTCTTGGCTTACGAGCATGCTCAGAGGACAAAGTGGTCATCTACAGGCCAGGAGAATTCTCACCAGAATCCAAACCCTGGTAGAAGCTTAACCTTGAACTTTGCAGGCTCATGATGTAAATACTTCCACCATGGCCAATTTCAAATTACCAGCCTGATGCCACTGAATGTAGAGCTTGGAACTTAATGGAAACCAATTTGCACATCCAGGGAAAGTTTCTGAATAAATACAACCTTTCCTGATCTAACTTCTTAAGCCATACAGTTGACCTTTTTTTAAATTCAAAAGGCATCTGTGTTCTTATTTTGGTTTGTAAGCTTATCTCCCTCCCACATTTTATATACACATGGTCCCTAAGTACAGTGGTTTGACTTATAAATTTTTGATCAATGATGCAAAAGGCACATGCATTTGGTAAAAACTATACATCGTATTTTGAATGGAACCTTCTCCCGGGCTGGCGATATGCAGGACGATATTCTCGGTGTGGGCAGCCACAGTGAGCAGCGATTGTTAGAGAAACAACTGGTTCTTCACAGTGCACAGTTACTAAGCTATCATGTTTGATGGGGACAGGTGTTTTAAATGCATTTCTGACTTACAGTATTTTTTATTTAGAATGAGCTTATCGGGAGATAACTCCATCATAAGTCAGGGTACATGTGTAGTATACCTTCACGCCAGGCATCCATCAAAACCACAGTTGCAAAGGCTCAGCCCTCACATCAAACAGTGCATGACCATGGACATCTGGTGAGAGTGACATGCTGTCCTTCTAGACACTGGATTTCAATAGAGTCAGCATCAGAACCCTAGAGGGTTCATAAAAATACAGATTACCTGCCTCCTCCCCTCTTCCCCCATCTCTAGAGCTTCGGATTCAGGAAGTCCAGAGTGCCGCCTGAGAATGGCATTTCTAACACCTCAGGTGATGCTGATGCTGGGGACCAGACTTCGAGCACTGCTCTTTTAACAAGCACCACTGGCAAGTCATCTTTCTGGAGGAAACCATGAAGCCCGCCCTGCACAGCCATATAAGTAAGGAATTTTACACCCATTCCCATGCCTGCCAATCACCTCCACATGGGCACGTGCTGCTGGGTGCAGCCACCATCCCTCCAGTTACACACAGAGCAAACCGAATGCTCATGTATGGGCTGCTCAGCAACAAGCATGGCCCTGCCTGAATGGCCCTTGAGATCCTCAACCTGCTGCTCCTGTCATTCCGTATTTTACAGCCCCCGACAGCCCTCACTCTGCCACCTGCAGAGGACAGGCCCAGCAGCACTGTGCCTTCTCGCAGCGGAGGGAGCGCAGGGTCCTGAGCGGTTGCATGGCCTGCCCACCCTGGACTCTGCACTCTAGGCTGGGCCTTGCTTCCTCTGCACTCCACTTCCAGTTGGGCACAGAGACACTAAGGTCACTTAAGAGCAACTGGCAAAGCCTGATTGAAAACCAGGTCATCATCTGGTTGCTTATTTCCCTTACTACAGTGGCCCTCAGGACTGCTGGCCCCTCCACTAACTGGTCCTCGGTGCTGTGGAGTTTGTAACGCCTGTTTCTGATTATTCCAGTCTCTCTACGTACTTGTGGTTGTCACATTTGTAAGCAGTTATTCCTCATCACTGCTCGGATGCAGGCATGCCCTCAGCAGCCCAGTTGCTCATTTCATGCTTGCTAGGAACGGCTGTAGCTTCCAAGCTAAGCCCAAGGGCCCTGGGGGCAGCTGGCTTCCACCCACTGACCAGGGCAGCACCCCTCAAGACCTGGCAGATACAAAGGTGTGGCCAGCACTCGCTGTCTGGGGGTCCCCATGCAAAGAGCTGCACCCCCCTCCATTTCACTTTAGCCTGAGAAGCCCCCTAGCAGTGCCAACCCTGTGTTCTCCCAGGGTGTTTGGAAATCAGTCCTCTGTTCCAAACAGCTCCCCCTTTACATCCCAGATACTGTGTGCACAGACTAGCTTCAAATACCCCTGGCTTGTGGTTGGAGAAAGGCCAGCGAATTTTAGAAGTCAGTCAGCTCTTCCAAAGCCCCCCGAGGAACTGGAGGGACGATAGAAAGAGGAATTCCTTTGTCATGGCCTCCCAGGTCATCATTTCTCAAATGCACCCTGCAACACTTCATGCAGAACCTTGGATGAGTGACTTCTCTGTGCCTCAGTTTCTTAATTGTAAAGGGGGACCATAACAGCATGTATCTTACAGGCTTATTGTGAATGTGAAGCCAGCTTGTGTGCTTAAACTTCTCCTAAAGATGGCTGGCATTCAGAGGCCAGAGGCTCTAGCTTTAATAACAATGTTGCTCTTATTAGCACAGAGGCCACACACTACTGGTGAGCCTCATATCTCACCTTGAGTCTTCACTGACATGGGAACTGATGAAAGATGGCTCTCTTCCCACCCAGTGGTCTGCCATATGCAACGTGGTTTTCTTGCAGAAAGGGAAAAGTGAGGCTCGCCCTTACCTGGGGGGGGGGGCATGGGAGAACTGAGGGGACCCTCATTGGGTTTACCCAGGTGACCGCCATCTCAGAAGAAAGCCACAGCTGAGCACCAGCCCCACGGTCACA
>PVLC010004445.1:42676-85226 GCA_004027655.1 Graphiurus murinus
GAAAAAAAAAAAAAAAAAAAAAAAAAAAAAAAACAGGGCTGTGTAAGCCATCTGTGGCAGAAGCCTTGCGAGCAGCAAAAATTTTCACTGCATTCATTAATAATCCCAATCAGAACATCTTTTCAGCATGTTAATTAAAGAAGGCACACACAGCCATAGAGTCTAGCCCCATCAGAATGAATGAGACTAATTTACCTCGCAGTTTTGAATAATATCCTTGATTTTATGAGCCCAAATTTCATTGTTAGCAATCACCATTTGATTTCACGCGTTTACCTTCCTTTTCACGCTCCAACGTCAGGATGCACAGGGGAGAACTTATCCAGGGTAAAACACAGCCATTTAGAGACCGTTTTTTTTTTTTTTAAAGAAGAAAACTATATTTAGGTGAGAGGAATTTTTTTTTTTTTTTAACGAGGGCTAGATACAACACACCAGATCTAAGCTTGTCAGGCACGCCCGAGATGCGTTGATTCTTGGCGCTTCACGTGACGTGGGCTGCTGTACAGACAACATTTCAGGCAGCTCTTGTCAAGAGGGGGTTGAGGGGAGGGAGAACTTTCTTGAGTCATTTACTACTGAAAACCATTCCTTGGGCATTGCTATAGTCCATGTGTCAGGTTCTGAGTTTGGTGCAGTTCAACAACCGTACGTTACATGTGTAGCCTGATTCAAGGGCTGTCTTAAGACAAGAAGGGTATGAAGAGCAGGGCTGCTGCCCCTGCACCAGACATGAAGGGACCTGCCTTCTGTCCTCTTTTGGCTCATGGCTCCTAAGTGTCCTAGATTCACTTAGATAGGATCATGGGAAAGAGGGCCGGTTTAGAAGCTGGTGGTCTGGGTCCAGGTTCTCTCATAGTAAGTTCTACGACCCTCTCAGGGCTTAGCTTCTCATTCCTGACACAAAATCTCTCCTGGCCCCTAAATTTTATTCTACCAACACTGCTCAGTCATACCTTTATAGACTGAACTGTGTCTTCCCCAAAGTCATATGTTAAAGTCCTAACTCCCAGTGCTACCATATTTGGAGAGCTTTTAGGAAGGTAATTAAAAGCAAATGAAGTCCTATGGGGGGGGGCCCTAGTCCAATAGGACTAGCATCCTGGCAAGAATCGAGAAAGAGACACCAGAGATCTCTCTTGCCCCCACCAGGTGTGCACCTAGGCAAGACCATGTGAAGACACAGCAAGATGGCGGCTGTCTGCATGCCAGGAAGACAGCCCTCGCCAGAAACCAAATTCACTGGCACCTTGATCATGGGATTCCAGCCTCCAGCAACGGGGGAGGGCGGGGGGGGGGGATAAACATCTGTTTACTATTTAAGCCACCTAGTTTGTTTTCTTTTTTTATGGCAGACTTAGGAGACTAATACAAATATAGGACCATTTCAATGATATACTATTTTTAAAAAGCCATTTTTAAAATAAGTCAAATCCCTAATAATGTCAGCTTTGTTTCAAAGAGAGGGAATGGAGACAAATTCAGAAAGTCCCCGAATCACATCAGAGTTCCTGGAACTGCTAGTATTTTCCAGAAGTTACAAAGAAAAAGACTGACAAATGCTAACACACAATAATCTGTAGCTTCTGTTTTCCCACAGATCCATAAACAAAATTAAAAGGTCAACAACAAGATAAATTACTTGCAACAATAAAAAAATAAAAGGTGAAGCTTTATATGTAAAAAGTATTTACAAATCAATAGTTAAAAGACTAAAATATCACTAGAAATGGGCAAAGAACATGAACTAGCAATTCTCCTCCATGGCCAGGAAATACTGGAAAACAAAAACAAAAACGCTTCAACCTCTTGTTTATCAGACGGGCGAATTTTAAAAAGAAAATGCTCACTGCTGGTAGAGGTATGGGGGTGGGGGGTATGGGACAGTTTACTGTGCTCGATGTAGTTTCAACTCTACTAGCTTTCCAGAGAGCAATTTAATAATGTCTGAGGTGCCTATCACAAAAAGTCTATCCTTACTGGGTGTAGGTGGCACACGCCTCTAATCCCAGTTCTTTGGAGACTGAGACAGGAGGATCTCAGGTTTGAGATCAGCATCAGCAACTTAGAAGACTCTCAATGATCTAGTGAGACCCTATTTCAAAACAACAACATTATTTTAAAAAGTGCTGGGAGTATAGCTTGGA
The DNA here is from genome assembly GCA_004027655.1 of Graphiurus murinus. NCBI lineage: Eukaryota > Metazoa > Chordata > Mammalia > Rodentia > Gliridae > Graphiurus > Graphiurus murinus. The sequence continues at coordinate 44,824 of PVLC010004445.1, forward strand.
GGTAGAATGCCCCTGGGTTCAATCCCCAGTACTACACACACACACACACACACACACACACACACACACACACACACACACAGATTGGAAAGTCGATCCTTTTGGAACCAGAAATCTTACCTCTTTAAGTCAGTCCTAAGATAATAACCCCCATGCCATCAAATATTTATTCATAAGCATTTCTTAATAGAGTTACTTAAGAACTTAGCCTAAATGTTCAATAGTCCAAATATTCAACCATGGAAAAATAGCTGGATGAATTAATTTTTATGTAATTAAATACTTTACTGTCCCCCCACCCCAAATCATAGAAATTTAATGATTCAGGGGAATGCTTTATATATAATATTATGGAGAAAAAAAATCCAGGATACAAAATTACCATATGATCTAAATGTGAATTTTTATGCTAAAAACATTCAGATGAATAAACTTTTAAGGACATACACAAGATTCTAGAAGCAGTTATGAGTGGCGGAATTAATTTGAACTTTCTTGTTTATCCTCTTCTGCAAGGCTAATGTAAGAGTCAGTACAGGTGTAACCCAGCTAAACAGATAGCCCTCCTATGTGGCTCCAGAAGGCAGAACTAGACCCAAAAACTTTTTAGAAACTGTGGGGACAAAATATAAGTGACAAGAACCTTTCTTAGTGTTGTCTAGGAATGGAAGATTGGGCCTCAGAAGGGTGAGCAACATGCTTCCGGAAACACAGTCACCGTGAAATGACCTTCCAGCTACTCATTCGATCTGATACCTACTGACCACCATTACACACCAAGCTCTCTGTGGTCACTGGAGAGCTCGTGATCACCAAGACAAGGTTGCTGCCACCCCAGAGCTTACCCTACAGTGGAGAGGGAGACAGTGACAGAATGCCAGAAGTGACAAATACTATGGAAATAAAAAGTGGGCTAAGAGGAGAGAGTGGAGGTGGAAGTGGTGGCTATTTTTGAAAGGAGTGCACAGGTTAGGGCTCCCTGTTTTGAGCAGAAACATGAATAAACCAAGTATGTAAGGGATCTGGATCTGCAGGGTTGGAGAGTTCCAGGTGGAGGAGGGGACAGCCGGCATACAAAAGCAGAGAGGCTGAAGGGCAGACAAGGACCAGATGACCTACAGAATCATGAGAGAAGAAAGTCGAAGTTGAAATGACTGGAGGGGAGGAGTCAGCGAGGGCTTATCCATGTGGCTTGGTTGGCCAATGCTTTACTAGCACATGAGATGCAGACAGAAGCTTGAAAAGTGAGTATATGGTTGGTTGAGCTTGACCTCCTATGTCTCTGCCACCACTCTGAAAGGACATGTCACAGCTAGCCAGCTGTGTCTTTCATCTTCCTGAAACAGAGATGCCCCAGTGAAGCCAACTTGGATTAGCTGACCTATAAACTTATGAGTAATCCCAGCTGAAATCAGCAGGGCTGCTAACAGAGCTGTTCCAGCCAACCAGAAAATCCAATGGAATAAATTACTACTCTTTTAAGCCAATGAGTTCTGGGGTGATTTGTTACATAGCATTATTGTGGCAATAGCTGACTGATACAATGCCAACCTAGATGTAAGAAACATGAGACCAGTGTGCTCTGGTTAGCCTGGGGATAGTCCCTATTCCATAATGATAGAGAGGCCTGAACAGACCGACAACCCATCGTTACAAGGGTGATTCACAGAGCACAGCAGCCTTATCTTGACCTGGTAAGATAATATTCCATTTCTAGTAAGATTCCTGTGGGTAAACCAATGTCATGCTGCCCCAGTTTCTTACTTGTTTCCTATTCTAAGAATTAGTTATCAAATAGCCTCAACAATTACTAAGCTTGGTTTTCTCATCTATTTTGCTGAAGTTTCCTCCATGCATTTGTTCATTGGACTCCTAAAGAGATTTTACATAGGTGACCAGGGAGAAAGAGGCACTCTTCAGCTGACCCACATCACAAGTATCTTGGGTTCTAGGAACAAGCATGGACCAGAGGTCACACTCCAGAGGTGGAGCCTGTTACAGTGGGGTTCCCTAAGGAACCCCTTTGAATAAAGCTTCCCTAGTCCTGACCTGGCAATGTTTGAGAGCAGAAGATACTCAGCAATTCCTTCAGGATTATATCAATATAGCATATATTTCCTCAAGGCTTCTACAAAAATATTTTATAGTCAGCCCTCTGGACCCACATCTATGGATTCAACCAATCACAGGTCAATTTAAAAAAAAAGTCTGTACTGACTATGTACATACCTTTTTACCTTGTCATTATTCCCTAAACAATACAGTTTAACAACAATTTACTTAGCATTTACATATTATAAGTATATTATAAGTAACCCAGAAATACAGTACGTAGGAGCTAGGCATGGTAGCATGTGCCTGTAATTCCAGTACTTGGGAAGCTGAGAAAGGAGGATCACAGGTTTGAGGACAGCCTCAGCAATTTAGCGAGGCTTTTCAGCAACCTAGTGAGACCCTGTTTCAAAATAAAAAAATAAAAAGTTCTAGGAGTATAGCTTGGAAGTAGAACACCCCTGGGTTCAATCTTTAGTAACACACACACACAAACACACACACACACACACACACACAAATACACAGGAGGATTATGCAGATTATTCGCAATTTTATAGAAGAGATTTGAGTATCCACTGATTTTGGTATCTAAGGGGGGTGGTGGTCCTAGAACCAATCCTCTATAGATACCAAGAGAAGAAGATAATCCAATTTCCAAAGCCTCAACTTACACATCTCTTCAATGGAGAACCCAGGAGCCCTGTAAATACTTGTTTCAAGTACTAGAGTGCCCAATTCAACATAAACAACATTAGTCTGCAGCCTGCCAACAGCACAATCAGCAGAGTTGAGCTGGAAGAAGGGGACACTCACAGCCCACCCAGACTTCCCCTCTGCCTCCTGCCTGGCTTCCTAGCCTTCCCTCAAGTTCTGGGCCTGGGACACAGGTTATGTGGTCAGGGGAGAGGCATGGCCAGCCCCAAGGGGTGCAAAGCAGGAACACAGCGGGTCCTTTTTCACTGTCTACCCATCCACTGCCCGCCTCCCAGCTCGTGCTCTGCTCTTCTGAATTGAGAATGCCGATTCACCTACTTAACTCCAGAGCCAGTTCAGATCGCCTGTCAAAATTTGGTCATCTGTAACAGCAAAAAAGTCAATGAACCACAGCGAGCAGACAGCCAGGCTTTTAAAGAGCCCCTTGTTTTGACGGCCTCGTCCACTCCCCGTCTCCTCGTTACCTTCACGGCTCAGCCTCACTGAAATGTGCACCGAGGTGGGTATAAATAGGTCTATCTGAGAGCAAAGGCTCCCGATGTAAAAAGGTTAAACTGCCCTCCATCTATGGAAAACATTCCATTATCACTGCATTTTTTATTAAAGTAAAGATGCTTCCCTACTGTGCACAGAAAGCTATTTGCCCTGGTATTGTATAAATATTTGATGCCGGTCTTTTGGCAAAAGGCCACCTTGACATTCCAAGCTTATGATTTACAAGAAGGATGTGGGGAAAGATTTGCCATATTATCTCAAGAGGTAAATGCTACGAGGCAACTCCTCTTCTCCTATAGACGTTAAGACTGTCTGCCAAGCTCACCTTGAGGGTCGGCCCTCGGTGCTGTTCTCCAAAGTCTAGCCTGGAATGTGCACGCCATGAAAGTGGTCAGTGTGTTTGGTCTATTTTTGCAGGTTCACAAACAAATGTTATTTTTCTCCCTTTAACAAACTGGATTGGACTAAATGATCCCCACTGGGCTAGCTGGCCACAAAGCTTCCCTGGGCTCTCTGGGGGACCTCATGCCCAGCTGGAAACTGCACAGTATTCTCATTACTCTGTGACTCCAGGAACGGCATTGGCCAACTGCACAGCCATAATTGCATGTATGGTCACGCCACGGTGCGACCCACCATGAACATAATCAAGGGTCAACCAATCCTGGAAAACAGTGCCATGCTGCTTCCCAATCACGCTACTGCTAATCTACTCCATTAACCAAAGAGCCAGCAGGCTGCCGTCTTCTCTTTCCTCACTGCTGCTCCGGGCCTGCCGGCCTTCCTGCATTCTCATTTGGAAGTGCTGAATAATCTAGAGAAGATCTTCTTCAGATAGCGCAGGGATTCACCAGCAAGTTTCAGTGCCACTGAACTGGCCAGACAGGAACTTGATACCTGATTCAGTGTTGGCTGGACGTGAGGTGCTGTGCCGGCGTGGCTCATGGCTTCCCAAAGAATCCTCCCCCCAGTTCTGCAAGAGTCCTTGTTCTCTTTTAGTAGATCAGACAAGGGAGGCCAAAAAAGTTAAATGACGTGTCCTTGTTCAAATGGAATGCAAGAAGCCGGGCATGGTGGCACACACCTGTAATCCCAGTACTTGGGAGGCTGAGACAGGAGGATTGCAGGTTGGCCACCAGCCTCAGCAATTTAGTGAGGCCCTCAGCAACTTACTGAGACTCTGTTTCAAAATAAAAAATATAAATAAATAAAAATAGGTCTGGAGGTGTAGCTCAGAGGTAGAATGACCCTGGATTCAATCCCCAATGCCTGAAAACAAACAAACGAACACACACACACACACACACACACACACACACACACACACACACACATGAAGTGTGGTTTGAGTTCAACGCCTATGCCGTTTCAACAACTTAGAGACATTTATTAAGCTATTGCTAAGATGAGCTGGATGCAGAGCTGGGGGTAGGTGATGAAGATCAGACCAGGTTTCCAGGGTCAGCGAGCTGTGCTCTCTGGCCACTGCACCACACTCCCTGTGTTTTGGTGCTTAGCTACTGGCATGCCAAGAAGTATAGGATGTAGGGTCTGCCTGGGGATTTGTAATACATCTGTATAAAAATATATCCATACATATTTTAACATTGAAACGTGGACATATTTTTCACATACATAGTTGGCTAGTATAAGGTAGTTCAGGGTAAGCTGGGAGTTGAGCGCCATTGGATTCTGATGCAGCCGAGGCATCGGGAAAGGTGGTGCCATCCTTTAGAAGAGGTAGGAGTGGAGAGACTTCAGGCATGATGTGACCCCTGTGTGACACAGCAGGCTGAGGACAGCACCTGCAATGTATGCTAAGCTGTACCGTTTCATCTATCAAGGCGTAAAACTAACTTCCAGTTCATATAAAATTACAGCTAAAAAATAAGATAAAGCACACCAGGAGGCACTGACCAGGTGAAATCTATAATGAAAGGCGTCTGCAGGCTGCGAAGCTGGCTTCCTTTCAGGCAGGCAGGGGCAGAAAGGAGGCCTCTTGCAGGCAAAGAGAAGCGAGGGTAGGGTGGGGTCGCCACGCATAGAGCATGCTGCTGCGGTAGACGCTGGTTTGGACAATCAGCCACAAAGGACATTTTTTGAAACAAAAGGTGTGTGTGTGGGGGGGGAGGGGATTGCCAGGGTAGGAGCGGGCAAGAACAGGACAGCTGGAGGAGGCAGGGCACAGAGGATCAGGGGAGGGGCGAGTTCAGGGGACACAGGGAGGACGGGGACATGGAAGAGTGGTGGTGCGGTCCCAGCTCTGGTGGCCAGTGCTGGCAGCAGGGACATGGCGGGCCCAGAAGCCCTTGGTGAGAAAGCAGCCTCCTGGTTGGGTCTTCGGGTGGTGGCTGCCAGCTCCTCCTCAACTCCGGGACCCTCCGGGTCCTCATTCCCAGCCCCTGGGCAAAGGGTCTCCCCGCCCTCTGGAAACAGGCTCTGGCTTTTGCTCCCTGGCTGGGGTTCTGCGCACCTGTCTGCTTTGCTGTGTGCCAGGGCTCCTTCCCGCTGTTCCTTCCGGGTCCCGGGAGCCCCGCCTCCTCTCCCCACTCAAGCATCCCCTCAAACCCTGCTGGAGCCACCACCTGCCACCAAGGTAGCCACTTCCTTCCCCTCCTCATACTCCTCCCTTCCCCCTCCCCCTCTGTCTTCCTTTCACTTTCTTGCCTCTTACTACCTGGTCTCCTCAGCAATGACAAAATGTCCCCGTGCCTCAGTTTCCATGGCTATAACACAGGGATAGCAATGGCCTCTGTCTCGCTGGGTTGTGGTGAGGACTGAATGAGCCACTCTGGGCTGTTTGATCCTGGGGCAGCACCAGCAGCATCCTGCAAGGCTCTCCCCTCACCCTGCTTCTCTGCTGTGCCTGGAGCTCGCGGGGATTGGGGGGCGCCCTAACCAGTACACCTGCCCGTCCGAGATCCAAACCCAACCCGACCAGTAGGAGCTCAAACCTGGGGACCATCTGAGTCTTTCCATGTCCTTGGGGAATAAAAATAGAAGCCGGGGTCCTAACTGGGTAACTCAGGCTTAAAGCGTCATCTTGCTAAAGGGTGAAGTTCTCAGGAGTTCTATGACCCCCTGGAGAATATTCTGGAGTACAAATACCCATTCAAAGGTCATGACTGGTGCTTTTCCAGACGGCAAATGGCTTAAAGGTGCTTTGAGCTCTGCCAGGCTTACTGGGAAGGGCACTAATTATCTCTTGGAAATAGGTTCCTTTCAAGCAAAGTGCCCATCACCTGAAGAAATGGATAAAGAAAATGTGGTATATATATGCAATGGAGTTTGACTCAGCCATAAAGAAGAATGAAATTGACATTTGCAGGAAAATGGATGGACCTGGAGAGCACCATGCCAACTCAGCTCAGCCAGACTCAGAAAGTCAAGGGCCGCATGTTCTCGCCTACGTGGAAGCTAGAGAGACACAGGAGAGAAAAGAAATCTCGTGAAAATTAGGAGAGAGCCGAAGAGTAGCAAAGGGGGCTGGGCGAGGGAAGAGGGAAAGGAAAGGGGAGGTACAGGGAAGGAAATGCCAAATAATGTTGTGTGCCTATATGAATGTATCACCGAATCTCACCATCGTGTGCAATTACAACGCAGCAACAAAAATTTTAAATAAATATAATAGAAATTGTATTTTCATATTTATGATTAGCTTGCCCCCCTAACTTGCCCTTTTATTTTTTAATTCTGGGAAAAGAACATTCGCCTATTTCTTCCCTGGCCAACAGAAACCCTGGGCTTTTCCAGAGCAGAGATGCCTTAATCCGCTAACATTACCCCCATCCACATGCTCCTCCCAGCAGACACAGGGCAAGCCATGGCTCCAGCCAGTGTGGGATTCAGTTCTCCTGTTCAGAGACTTCCGCAGCCCTCGAAGAGACACAGCCGCACAGCTGTGGCGCCGCGCTAGACAGCATAGATGCCACAGGCTCAGCGGAGGACTTCACAGTTGCACATGCCAGGGGACATTTCACGTTCTGTCTTCAAGGCAGAAAGGCTGGATTTAGCGCAGCCAAAGCCAAGGGAGGATATAACAGCATTTCAAACACTTCAGGCAAATCTGAAGAAAAAACGGTCTGAATTTTCTGTGCTTTGGGATGCAAGGTTGGGGGGCAGGGAGAGGGGAGAGCGGAGGAGGCTCCCTCAGTCTTGACTATAAGAGCGAGAGACACTCAATGGCTTTGTGAACTTTCAAGGCTCTTCTCTTTCTTGGGGCTCAGCTTGCCCCTGACATGCTCAGACCATAGGGCCAGAGGAAACTTGCCTTCTGATGCTCGTTCTCCTAAGAGGAGAAAGAGATGACCAGTGCCTTCCTGCACATCTTTAAGATGTTGGTACAGCTAGCCATCTGTTTCCCAGGGAGAATGAAAACCAACTACCGTGAGTTTCTAGAGGCATCAAGAGAAGAGGAAAGGAGCTGCTGTTACCACAAACTAAGATGGCTCGGGGTGTCCCTGCAGGAAGCAGGACATGTGGGGTTCCTCCCTGGCCCCCAGTGCCAACGAATAGGGCTGGAAAAACCTGCCCAAGCACACGCAGCCCTGGTATTTTATGAAATCTCTGAACAGACCATGACAGCCCTGGCTTCATGGGGGTCTCCTGTGCAGAGAGGTTACTGACCTTGCTGCCAGGAAAAGATAGTGATCGCGATTCTTATCAATGAAATGTAAACTCCAGAGCTGCGCTGTCCAATACATGAGCCACTAGCAATACAATCATTTTTATTTTTTTCTATTCATACTGGTTTATTTTGTGATACTTCTTCCCCGGGGAAATAATCCTCCATCTCATGTCCTAGTTTCAATAGTGGCAAGACTTGATGGAAAACACTAAATTATTTTTAAAATTCACAGTTGTACAAGCCACACTTCAAGTGCTCAGTGCCCACAGGTGGCTGGCTGGTGGCTGTCATATTGAACAGCACAGTATAAAACATTCCATCAGACAGTACTGCTCTGATGTGTTCTTAGCGGGCCAATCACCTTCCTTATGTCATTCATTCATTCAACAAACGGCCATGGCCCACTATGTTATACAATGCTTGCTGTTACTATAACACACTGATATTAGACATTGATATGTAGGTAGTAACAAGGGACTGCATCCAAATTAAGACCCATCTGTCCTGTGTTATCTTTTTAGGCTCTGGGCGACTCAAAGTATGTACATTCAGAATTAACAATATCGTCTCCATTCTAAGGATGCTTGCTGGCACACTTTAGGGATAGCAAATAATATAGAATCCAAACTGCATTCCTGACTCTGTTTTTTTGTTTTTTTTTTTTTTTTTTTTTTTTTTTTTTTTTTTTTTTTTTTTTTTTTTTTTTTTTTAGTACTGGGGATTGAGTCCAGGAACAGTCTACCTCCCAGCTACACACCCAGCCCTATTTTATTCTTTATTTTGTTTTGAAACAGGGTCTCACTAAGCTGCAAACGGCCTAAGTTGCTGAGGCTAGCTGCAAACCTGCAATCCTCCTGTCTCAGCCTCCCAAGTACTGGGATTACCATGCTCTTCTTGCTAATTCTTGAGAAAAATAACTACTCAGCAACGAGATGCAGGTGGTGCTACTGATGCCCCTGACAGGTTCTGCTGGGATCAACAAATTTGGTGTTATGTTGCACTTAGGACTCCCGCTGCCTGGCAGCCCCCAGGATCTGCAAATGCTGGCATGCTGGCCACTCCCCAAAGTGCCTCCCAGGTTCAGTGCACCCTGGTGACTCGACCTGCCTTGCTGTTAACCCAAAACACTTTCCTTGCTTGACACCTTTTCCCACTGTGGGCAGACTTTCTTCCTGACTTGAAAGCTGACATCAGTAGTGCCTTTCCATGCAGCAACCCCCCAGAGATAATCCATTCCCGGGGAGGAGAACGAGGTGCCATGAGACCCAGGGACTGTGTGTGCCAGAGAAGTTACAAAAACCAGGTGGTGCCATTTGTTTCTCTGCTGTCACTTCCAAGGTGCCACTACTGCTACTTCAAGTTGTAATACTCTCTACAAACAATTTGCACTTTGCATATGGCATAATTCTAGGGGTTAATTAACAATCCCAGGGAACTGTCTCTTTAAAAATCTTCAAAAGCAGCAGAAACAGAGGCCACCTTCGATGAAATAGAAGCACCGCCCGCCCCCCGGCATTTCAGAAAATACCTGGCTGACTCCCATAGAGGTTTAGAGAGCATAGGTCCTTCACTTTATGGAAGTTGCTCAAGATGTGTTAATTAGAAATCAAATGCAGCATGCTGATTGGCTGCACAGCTAGACAGCAGGCTCTGAACAGGGGCTGAGGTTACAAGAGTTAGAAGCAGAGTTTGTAAGGGCTGCCCAAAGCTGTGGATTCAGTACCGTTGACCATGCCGAGGTGGAAGACAGCGTTCACCAGCACGCCTCCTTTCCGGAAGTGGTCGCTCATGTGCTCCAACCAGTTGGCATCCAAGCTGCTCACTGCCTGGCCGTTCTTGGAAACCCGGAGAGGGATAGTGACGGGATAGTATTGCCGGCACTTCTGATGGTTCTTCGGTTTGTTGAAAAGGGCAAAGATCTCCATTTCTGTTGGGATTTGTAAAGGAGATGGAGAGAAAAGAGGTCAACCAGTGATAATGAGCCTTGTAGGGTCTGGAGAAATCTCAGAGTCTGAATCAATGGTATCAACAGTAAAATCTCTATGAGGCTGTGCTGTGGCCAAACAATAAAACCCCATTCCAGGTAGCAAGTTGTGGCAGCCATCACGTGACATGAGCCTCCGAGGCTGGGCTTCAGAAAGGGGACGTGGATCTTGTATCTGGAATATAATGAATAGTTATCTGATATTAATTTGTACAGTTAGGCATTTAGGAAAAGGACATATCAGACATTACTAGAAATGCATACAAAGATGTGATAGCAGACATTTCTAGAAATGCATACAAAGATGTGTTTCAGAAGTAAAAGAGAGAAGTCATCTTTTTTATTTTTTTTAAAGCAAATGTACAGATTCACATTAAAAACAAAAATAGTGCTCTAATTCCAGGAACCTTGTACACCCCCGAACTCACTATTTATAAACTGCAGTGGTGTTTCCTGGGGCCGAGCTCATAATACTTAATCAAGCATATCAAAAATACATCATTGATATGTAAAAATAAATACATTCCCATAAATGAGGGTTCCTGCCTGCAGTGTCAGTTTGGCTCAATCAGCCAAGCAGTCACTGGGAGCGAGGCTCCGAGCTTTCCATTCTTTCATTTATAGCTCAGTTCTTCAGAAATCAATAGTCGCCACCACCCAGCAGCTGATCTGCCTGCCGTACGTGCCACTGGCCATGAGTTAGCAGCAGCCGCCTCCAGGAGCAAATACCTGCAATTGCAATCCAAGTCTGCAGGCCTATTTTTGCGATACTCATTTAGCCAAGCGATCAGAATTGACCCAGCTTAAAAAGCTTTGCTTACAGAGGCTGTTTGGGAATATGCTTTGGTTTCCAAAAATATCTTTTGGAATCCTAAGAAAATTCCCACCCTTCTATCAAGGAAAAAAATTAAAGGCCACAAACAATGGTTGACATTAGCAAGGACAAAGCACATTTGTGCTCCCTGCATGGGACACCTAGACCTACGTTCTGGGACACAGTTTCCAAAATTTCAGTATTTCACAATTTTTGTGGTATCCAAATACTAGTTGGATTGCTATTTTTAAGTTGACATACTGTCCTTTATTTAAATAAATCCATTTAAAAAGGAAACTTTGAGCCGGGCATGGTGGCGCATGCTTATAATCCCAGCATTTGGGAGGCTGAGATTGGAGGATTCAGGTTCGAGGCCAGCCTCAGTAACCTAGTGAGGCACTCTGCAACTTAGTGAGACCCTGTTTCAAAATAAAGAATAAAAAATAGGGCTGAGGGTATAGCTCGGATGAAGAATGTCCCTGAGTTCAATCCCCAGTACCGAAAAAAAAAAGGAAACTTTGTCTTATGACCATAAAGGCAAACCTCTACCATTTGCCATAAACAGGAGAGGCAAGAAGGCACATTAATGCCAGATAACGTAATTAATTAACAACATTAATCCACATAACAGCTGAGAGCTTCTCATATAGGTACTATACTCTGGAACGAAGGAGGTCTTCTCGTAGTCCTATCTGAGCAAGCCTCAATGGAGATCTCTGGGCCACGAGCCCTTGCCATCTGCAACAGTTAAACTAGCAGGAAAGTCTTTTCAAGCTATCTACTCAGGACAACTGACACCTATCTTCAGAACTGGACACCTGGATTTTAAACACCAATTCTAGCCTGGTCATCAGTCCCACCCATATTACCTTTCTCAGTTTACCTGCCCGACTCAAGATACCATCACCAGCCAGGAAATACTTTCTTTTTTTTTTTTTTTTTTTTTTTTTTTTTTTTTTTTTTTTTTTTTTTTTTTTTTTTTTTTTTTTTTTTTTTTTTTTTTTCAGTACTGGGGATTGAACTCAGGGGCATTCTACCTCCGAGCTACACCCCCAGCCCTATTTTTTATACTTTATTTTGAAACCAGGTCTCGCTAAGTTGCAGAGTGCCTCACTAGGCAGCTGAGGCTGGCCGCGAACCCGGTTCCTCCGGTCTCAACCTCCCGAATGCTGGGATTACAAGCGTGCGCCACCACGCCCGGCTAGGAAATACTTTCAACACAAGAAATTAGGTATGGATGTACAGAGCCAGCAATCACTAGACTATTTCATGACTTTGAAATATCAACTTTAGAGATGGCGTGATACAGAGGAGGTCTGTAATGGAGGGAATCAAGCCATAGGTTGGGGTTTAGGGCAGGAAATGAACTGAACAATCAGGTATTTATCAGCCACAGGGATTCAAATAAAAATGGCAGCTACTAAGGACAAGGTAACAAGCTGTGCTTTGGTGAGTCCTTGAATTCATTTGGATTTCTTTAAAAGCAGATCCTACAAGCTTTGCATATGCAAATTCTTGGTTTAGGAAATAATGCTAGGGAAAAAAGGGAGAGAGGTAGGATGGGATACAGGGAGGGGATGAAGCCAATAAAGGGTGAATTAATAATAAGCAGGTTACCACTGGGGCACCTGGGCTCATTCTCACCAAGGACCCAGAGACACTGCATAGAACACACCTCTGATGGACCCACCAAGGGCAAAGGCTGAGGTATTTATCCTCATGGAGTGAAGGTTACTCCTGAGGCATTAATTCCCCAGGGCATCTGGTCATCCCTGCATGTTCCCATTCCCAAGAGCACTTGCAAATCAAGAGGCTAAGGAAACTGTTGGCTTGACCAGAGCTATCTTCAGGCAACCCTAAGGTGTTCCAGAGCACCAGTCCCTATGGTCTGTATGGTCAGGCACAAATGCAACATAATTAAGAAGAAATGCTGAGCATGGTGTTGCACGCCTGTAATCCCAGTACTTGGGAGGCTGAAATAGGAGAATCACAGGTTCAAAACCAGCCTCGTGAGGCCAGTCTCAGCAACTTAGTGAGATCTTGTTTCAAAAAAAAAAAAAAAAAATACACACACACATATATCTGAGGGTCAATATCCAGTACCACGACGGGGGACGGAGGGAATAATAATCACAGCTGTTGCATGGGGAACAAATGGGGAATCTGAAGTGGTCAAAGTCCAAACGTACGTGGTAATACTTGATCACACAGAAGGATCCCCACTCGCGTGGTAAGACAAATCATAACTTTCCCCAATGCATAAAAGAAACAGAAAAGGGAAGGTCAAAAGGAGAACCAAGAATGCTGGAGTGGGTGGAAGAAGACAGAGACTGTCTGACAAGGTAGACGGTATTAACAGCATCCCAGCTTTCCTAGCTCGATCCTCCCCAGGGGGCAGGACTGAAGCCAGAGACAGAAATACATTTTTCAGGAAGGAAAAGGAAATGCTGTTGGAATGAAGAGCCTCCAAAGCATTAGTGGCCATGAAATATTGGGAGAGACCTGATTTTGGAGGCGTAACCCTTTGATAAACTCCTCTGTTCCACCGTCTGCTTGGCCAGGGTCCTTTCTCTACTCACATGGGAACCGGCCAAGAGAAACTGTCCCTAAATGATGCTCTTTGATGTTCTCATAGTCAGCTTCTCCAACACATCCTCACATGAGCAGGCACCAAGGATTCCAAAAAAGAAGCCCCAAGTTTGTTTAAATTTTCTCAGCTGCTCTGTGACACTGCTATGACCTTGGATGGAAGATTTTTCCCAGACATAGGATAGAAAGTCCCAAAGGAGTGGGGAAAGCATTGTTCCCGAGAATGTCCTGAGAACAGCTGAAGCACCGCCCAGGCAGAGCACCCTGGGAGCCTCAGTGTGTCTTCTTGTCTTTCTCTTCGCCCTTGGTACCCCCTGGTCTTGCCTCTACTCATTTAGGTTCCTCACGTTCTGCAAAGTCCCTGCGCTATGGTAGGAGCTGCACATTTGGTTCCTGGATATATTGGAGCCAGACAAGTGGAGGGTGTCAGAGGAGGGTTAGAGGGCAGGGGGCCCAGAGTGGGGGGGGGTGGTTAGCAGAATGGCCCCATCCAGGCCACAGGGAAGTGGGGAGCAATAAGGCAGATGTCCAGCTCTGAAGGCTGTGTCTAGGTATAGGGACTCAGGCTCAGGGTGAAAATCTACTCTGCCTACAGAGACAGCCCAGAAAGCTGTGACTGTCCTAGGAGACGGCTGGTCTGGATGGAAGAGAGTTCAGGGTTTGGCCTAACACATGGAGCTCTGAAGGCCAAAGGAGGAGGCGGCAGCTGGTGAGGTAGCCCTGTTGGAAGGAAGGTGTGGGAGTCAGACGGAGCTGGGCCAGCCGAGCTGACAGAGGGGACTGCAGTATGCGGAGGCCAGGGGCAGAGGGACCTGAGAGGAAAGGCTTCCACTGGGAAGGCGGGGCTACAGAGGGAAGGGAGGAGAGGGAGGGAGGAAGGCCTGAAGCTGTCCCATCCAGATTCCTCAGTAGAGGGAAGCCTGAAGCAGGCTTCCATTGGGCTCAGGTAGTAAGAGCGGGGCGCCATGGCCAGCAAGAGGCCTGCCTGCCAGAGCGGAAGGAAAAGGCAAAGTGCAGGAACTACAGGGCCCAGGCCAACCACAGTGACAAGTCCGGGATCTTCATCAGCTCACGTGACTCTCCCGACCTCCACGGGATGGGACGCCACTAGAACTCTGCCCAGAAGCTTCAAGTGGATCCGCAAACCCCAGCCGGTACATGGCAGAGCCAAGAGCCTTTCAAACCTCGAACCCCGGGCTCCTCCCCAAGTCTAACAAGAGGCTAATTCCATCAAGACACGGAGAGCAGGAGCTGCTGGCCGCAGTGGGGACTCAACAGGCCCTGCTCATGGGTTGGGTGAAAGGTAAGATGGAGGCAGGTGGCAGATTAGGGAAGGGGCAGAGTCACGGGGTAAATTATCCTGAGAGGATGGGGAGGGGAGTCACGTATCAGGAAAGCACGAGTTTCAGACACTCATGATGAGCTGGCTGCCAAAATCCCCTCAGCCGCAAATCCAATTGGGATCGCTGCTTCTGGCTTCCGGCTGCCATGTCTAAGTGGGTAGTGCTTGGAAGACTTCTAATCATCATTTTGGTGACAGTGAGAACAATCAGAATTTGTGCAAGACTGTCTGGCCTCCTTGTTTCTCTGACTGAAGTTGTAGCAACAGACACGGGGGTTTGGGTGATCACAGCATGGACCTCACACCAACAAGAAATTACTCCAGAACAACAGGAAATAAAATCAACGAACAGGAAGAGAAACACGGGAGGGCACAACCGACCGGCAGCCTGCCCCTGCTTCTGGAGAGAGACAGCAAGTCTGGCCTGAGCAGCCACTGCCTGGATGCCTCTCCCTAAGTCTCTTATATAGGAAATAAATTAAGAGAGGAGAAGGAGGGGGAGGAGGGAGACTCCCTCTGGATGCTTTTTAATTGTCTTGCTGTGATTGCCTATTTAAGCTCACCTGGCAGAAAGAGGAGTAAAAACACTTCACCCTCCTTAGGGGGCCCTGGCGGAAAGCAAGCTGAGAGCCAGCAGGCAGGGGAGGGGAGGCTGGGGGGCTGTGTGCGTGTTGGGGGTGACGATGAGCCGCTTTCCAGGGAAGGAAACGACAAGACTCCCCAAGAAGATGAGGGGAGAAAGTGGGGGTCAGATGAGGGCCGTGACCATGGGGACAGGGTCCCTGACATCCGGCCTTCAGGGAGGCAAAATGCCTGTGAAGGATTTAACTGTGTGTGGGAGGGAAGGGGACTTTCCTCTCTGTGAGGCGGGCTTCGTAGCAGCATCTTCTGTTGTTAAGCAGTGGTGAGGGGAAATGGAGATGACGTCTAGGAAGGCATCCTCGGGGACCCACCCCTGTGACCACCTGTCCCCCACCCCTGGTGGCCTGCACGCCCATGAGTAACCCCAGCGTGTTATCACCTGATGAAAAACCCAAGGGCTGAGTCATTCCACCAAAAGAGGAAAAAAGGAAAACAGTGAGCTGCCTACATTGCAGAGACCTGGAGCCTGGGCGGCCGATGTGTTGGGGGGCGGCTGTCTACCTGCAGAGGAGTCTTTGAGACCCCGACCCCCAGCTACCACCATAGCCGAGATTCCCATCCACAGCGAGGCTGATGCCTCCGTTCACCTGCCCTTCCCCAGCAGAATCTGGGTCTCTAGTGAGGAGAGATGGGATACAGGACAAGCCGTTTTAGGTGTTGAGGGGTTTTTGTGCAATCAGCTATGGAGGAGTCTGGGTGAGGGTGGTGAGGACCTGGGGAGAATCCTGGGACAAGTCTGCCCAGTTAATAATTCTCTCGGGGGGTCAAACACAGAAGGGAGTCTAGAAGGAGAAAGGCAGATTCTGGAACACCAGGGCACCTGCACACTCCCGAGGGGACCTCAGTGCTAAGGGCCTCTGTTCTCAAAAGCAGAGTTTCAGGAGGGGTGGCGGTCAAGAGCCAGGGACATGGAGCCTGTGCCCCAATAGTACCGGCTCACACTGGCGAGTCAGCAGTGCGGACAGCTTTAATCCTGCATCTCACCGAACCCTCCCACAGGGAGCTCCGGTTCTTCCTTGCATAAGGAGAGTGCCCAAGTCTGCAGCCTAGTGAGAAGGGGGCTGTGGGGACGCTGAGACTTAGGTTCTGGACTGTGATGCTCACCGCCTCCCATCACTCCTGCCTCTCTCTGAAGGGCACCTGTGCCTGGTCTGAACCCTTATCTTCGCACAGGCCCACGCTACAGAGCAGGGCTCCCCAGAGGCCCATCTTCCTTCTGGGATCAACGTGCAATGTCTGGTGACTTTGATGAGAAGAGGGAACTTGAACATTCATTAGGAGACATGTGCCAGGTCTAAAAAGCACTCTCAGCAACTCTGAGTGGGGGAGCAGAAGTCTACCTCAATCTAGTGCAAAAAAAAAACAAAAAAACAAAAAAAATCGCTCAAAGGAAGAGCACTCCTTCAGTACATATTTAAGAAAGATCCAGACCTTAATTAAACTGTAGCCCTCTACACCCCAGAATTCAGGCAGCTCCAATCTCTCCCTCCAAGCAACTTTCAAATAAGCCCCCAGAAGTGAGCTTGTAATTTTTTTTTTTTTTTTGCAAGAAACTTTTGCAAATAGACCCCTGGAAGTAAGCTTATAATACCCCCTATAATTTTCTTCTCAAGAAGTACTGATGAAACAAATGAAATTATTTCACCTTGTTTTCTACTCTCACAGCACAAAATGTTCCTTATTATTTGTAACAGACCAGTTTCAAGAACTAGTAAATAAATAGTAACAACATTCACCAGGGACAGGATCCAGAAAGTCCTAAACAAAGAGCCCTCCTGAGGCGTGGTGGTCTCCTACTGTCAGCTGTGATTCTTGTTCATCTTCCAAAGGCCAGAAGCGGCCCCACTGCTAATGTTAAGGACCTTGCTGTCAGGAAATGACTGGATGCTAGATTTCCTGGAGAAAGTAGAGAAAAGGGAACAGTGGGGAAGGAAATGAAGGGCAACTTCAGTCCTTTCAACGGCAGGCTTCAGGAAATCTTGTCGGTCTATTAGGCAAGAAAGACCTCGTCAAGAGGTGTAATGGGATGGCCGTTCAGCCCCCTGCGCTCATATTCCAGATCTGCCAGTTGCCAGCCTGGGCAACACGTTTGCTCTCTAAACCCCAGATTACTCAGCTGGAAAATAGGCAATAATAATCGAGCTTGCCCGCATCATATGGCTGTATGGAGAATAAGCTTTTAAAAAGCTTATTGGCACAGAGCCGGGTACTCAGGGAGTATTAATACATGTTGGCTATTATTGTTGCTGTGCTGCTATTTGAAATTCTAGACCCAATGTGCATGCTCTAATGGCCATTACAATGTGATTAAGAGGATTCGCACGCTGGCGGTCTCTCCTTGGCGGAGTGTTCTCTCCACAGTGCTGATCTGTCAACTAAATGAACTCCCTGAAATCTGGCTGTTTACATCATAATGAGTTGAATCAGTTTCCTGCGCAATTTGCCCTCAACTGGCTTTCTTGATGTCTTGTTTTAGGCAGATACCCAAAAGAGTGGAGTGGGCATGCTCATCGGTGCCCTGCGCACAAATGCTTCCTGTGTGAGGGCAGGGCACTTCAAGAGCTCGGGGATTCCATAACTCACAGTCTAGAAGCCACTTCAAACGTGACATTTTGGAGCAACTTCAAGTCAATGTCACATGCCTTCACTCTCCCCAGAAGTCACAACTTTAGCAACTAAAAAGTTGGGCAGCCCCAGAGAAATGCTTGATGAAATTGTCCTTGTTTGATGGACGGCTGTGTCTACACTAATTCCCTGTCTTTTTCCCTAAAATGCCCTGGGGATTAATAAAAAGCTGTTAGCTTCTCTACTCCGGTCAAAACTCCAAGGCATACTTACTTCCAGAGAGCAGCCCCTCATGCACATCCGATGGGTCACCATCCGGTCCATCCAGGCTTGGGCTCATCCCCCGTGGTGTCAATTCTCCAGCCTCTCCTGAGGGTAAGCTGGGCTGCTCAGCAATGGGCACCTGTCCCTCGGGGCCTAGGCAGGGCTCTGGGCTTCCTTCCGTCCCTGCAGGAGCACCACACATGGCTGCAGGGCTCAAGCTCTCGTTCTCCAATGACACCCGGTCGCCACAATTGCTTTTTGCATCTCTGGCATCCCTGCTGCTGTTGGCCGTGGGCAGAGGGCTGCTGCCTGCAGAACTCCCAGAGGAACGGTACTGAGGCACAACGCCCACGAACTTCAGGCCCCGGCTGGCGGCCTCCTGGACCTGGAGGCCAACAAAATGAAGGGGACGGTGAATGGGGTGGTCTACCTATGAGGGTATGCCTGCAGCATCTAGGCGCCTTGCTGAGGCCTCTGAGCACATGTCACTGTGAACAGAACACCAGGCTGCAGAGGCGCCTTGTCCTCAGGCCTGAGGGGACACACAGGCTTGGTGTGGTTCAAATCGGCATTTGGCTAGGGAGGCTTGCAATCACCTCTCTTTCCAGTACTGTGTAGTCCATATCAGTTTTTTTTTTCACCTTAAAAACAACAACAACAACAACAAAAACCAACTAATGTCTAAAAAATGAAGCCCTTTGCAGCTGGACATGGTGGCACATACCTGTAATTACCTGGGAGGCTGAGACAGGAGGATCACAGGTTCGAGGACAGATTCAACAACTTAGTGAGGCCTTTAGCAACGCACTGAGACCCTATATCCAAATAAAAAATAAAATAAGGCTAGGGCTGGGGGTATAGCTCAGAGGCAGAATGCTTCTGGGTTCAATGCCAAGCACAACACACACACACACACACACACACACACACACACTCACTCACAGGCAGGCTGGAAACAGATTCTAAAAGAATAAGTACAAATGGAGTTTGAAAGAGGAAGTTCATTTGGGTAACATTTTATTTTTTTTAAATTTATCTTTCTGATGAATCACCTACTTCCTGCCCATCAGGCTACCATAGAAATACAGCATGCCTATACAACCATACACTAACTACCAGATGGCATCTTGTGACCCAAAGGGTTCCGTGTGTGTGTGTGTGTGTGTGTGTGTGTGTGTGTGTGTGTGTATGCGCGCACGCATGCACATGCCCGCACTATCCTGAGGATTGAACCCAGGAGCATTCTACCTCTGAGCTCACCCCACCCTATTTTATTTATCTTTTTGAAACAGGGTCTCATTAAAGTTGCGGAGGGCCTCACTGAGTTGCGGAGGCTGTCTTTGAACCTGTGATCTGCCCATCTCAGCCTCCCAAATATTTGGATTACAGGCATGTGCAGCTGCCAAGGACTTCATTTTTTAGACATTAGTTTGGGCAGAGAAGGTCAGGGGTGGGAAAACCATCCTGTGTGAAGGCTGACAGATGCCCTGCTCGGTGCTACCCTGAGCCCTTGAGGAAGCCAAGGAGCCCACGGGCGACACCTGGCCCCCAGCTGTGGGCAGGCCCTTGGCTCTTCAAGCCCTGGAACACCCCAGTCAGCCCAGGCAACAAGAAGCTGTTCCTCCTTACTGCCGGCACCCAAGGATAGGGCACGAACATCCACAGGAGACGCTTGATTCTTCAGCTCTCCCCAAAATTAGCACCAGGCCATTGTGTTTTGTTGTTAAAACTTTGAAAGAAAAACAGAAAGTAATGGCCTAGTAAAATCAAGAAGAGTCAGTCCAAACCAGAAGATGGGTTTTAAGGGACTTCCCGGCAGAGATGCTCAAGTCGTGTTACCACTAAATAAGGAGGTGGAGACCTCAAAGCTGGTCTTCATCACCAACCCCTCAGGGGTGGGTGACCTCAGAAAATCTTGAGGCCTGTGCAGTGATCATCTACTGACATTGAGAATTAGAAGAAGAACACCACCACCACCAGCACAGAGCTCTAAAGGAGAAGCAAGGCTCACCGCTCTCCTTGGCCACACCACCCTGATGTGAAGCAAAGGGTCATTTTGGTTCCACACTGCACATTCTAGGAAAAAACCGAAGAGCAGTGGCAAATCTATGGTCCAATCTTTCTATGAATCTAGTTTGTAGTAGACATCACAATAATGATAGTAGCAGTTACCATCGGCTGCAGACCGGCTGGGTGTCAGGCACCTGATGGGGCACTTTACATAAATTGCTTTGTCGAGTCCTTCAAGGACTATGCACAACACCACTATCTCCATTTTGGATGAGGACACTGGGGGCGAGGGATACTAAGGTCGTAAATAGCAAGCAGTGAGGAGTCAGAGTTCAAAGGCCAGCTGGCCCCGGGCCAAAGTGGACACACAACCAAGTGGACACATCTCAAAGCATCCAGTACGCACATGTCCATGGTCACGTGCATGGGCCATGGTTGGCTCAAATCACTCTTCAAAATTAAAAGGAAAAAACCCTCTTTTTTTGTGGTACTGGGGATTGAACTGAGGGGCATTCTACCTCCGAGCTATACCCCCAGCCCTATTTTTTTTTTTTATTCTTTATTTTGAAACAGGGTCTCACTAAGTTGTGGAATGCCTCAATAGGTAGCTGAGGCTGGCCTTGAACCCGGATCCTCCGGTCTCAGCCTCCCAAATGCTAGGATTACAAGTGTGCACCACCACGCCCAGCTAGAAAAAAAAAAACAAAACCATACGGTAATTCTTTTTATTGTGAAAATTCACTTTTTACTCATTGATCTGTGATATCCACCCACCTACCCTAGAAATTATGTTGAAAGTCTTCTAAAAGAAGATGCAAGTCATAAAAGTTTTAAAAGAAAAGAGTGAGGAGATAATTATACCAAGAAACCTTGGGTGAAGGAATGCTATACTGCCTACAAAGCAACTCTGAGCTTCCTGGTGAGAAAAGCAAAGAGAGAAAGGCAATGAATTTTACAGTTCTCAAACAAAATAAGGAACCAGCCTTGCCCTAGTTCTTGGTACTGCTGCGTGACCACAAAAGAAACAGCCGTGACTACTGAAGCATCTCCAGACACCGGTTCCACTGAGGGCTCAACCACAGGCCAGTCTCAACTGGAATCATGGTAATGGCATGGTGTTTGAAGGTTTTCAGAAAGACCAGGCATGGTGCCCAGTGACCTTGCACTAGCCAGGGAACCACAGTGGGCTAACATGAGCTCTCTGTGCTTCAGTTTACTCATCTATAAAATGGTGAAAACCATGCTTCCTTTGCAGGTGGCTCTGAGGACCACAGATAATTTATGGCTGGTGGACTAAAGGTCAGGGCCCAGAGAAGGTACTCTTGGTTATTATGGTTGCTCCAACTCCTCTCTTGATCAGCCTTGGGCATCTACGGCCATGCAGAGACTGCTGTCAGTCAACTGGGAAGGATTCTAGACACAGGATGTTATCCTAGCCCAGAACTTGAAGAATCAGAGAGGCTTAGACTCCTAAGTTGGTCTTCAGACCTCTCCCACCACAAACTGGACAGCAGCCTTCCTTTGCCATATTGAACTGTGGATTATCCTCTAGGCCAGGGGTTCTCAAAGGGTGGCACCCAGACTCCAGCAGTATCAGCATCCTGGGAAACTTGTTAGCAATGCAGGTTCTCAGGCCCGATCTCAGACCTACTGAGTCAGCAACTCTGGGGTGGGGCTTAGTGATCTATGTTTAGCAAGCCCTACAAGTAGCCCCAGAACAGCCGAATGTGGGTAAGTCACCGCAGTAGAACAACTTCACCAGGGTGGCGTCTGCACTGCTGTGTCCCCAGGAATAAAGGGATGTCCGACAGTTACATATCTGTTGAGTGAATGCATAAATACCTTCAATAATGAGGAATATGTATGCCTCATCTCCTGGAATGAGTTCCTGGGAGGCTGAGATGGAGGTTGATTACTTTTTCAGCTTTAGAGTTCAACATTTATTTAGTAAGCCCCTATACTGGGCCAAACCAACACTGTACTTAGGTACTGGGCATACAAAATAGGAGCCTTGACCCTCAAGAAGATCCAGCCAATTACTGTCAAACCAACTTTGAAAATAATGACACTAACATGGAACAAGTAATGATATTATAATATTATATAAAAATAAAGATTCCAAACTTTATAGGCACAGTATTAAGACAACTATGTAATATACAAACCATGCACAGGAACATTCATTTGAAAATAGCAGTGTATTTGGAGAGTGAGATTACCAGTTATTTCTTCCTATTTGTGTGTAATTTTTCAAGCTTACTACTATTAGAATAAAAAAGGAAGTATTTTAAGAATTTCTCATGGAGGGTGATAAATACAGTATTGGATGTAAAGGTACGTATTATAAAAGTTAACAGTGACAAAAGTGATTTTTTTCTGCCTCAAGTTCCTGAGGTTAAGAAAAGTTTCTCACAGAAGATGAGGGCTGTAACAAATGAAATGAAGTAATACAACGGGAAGTGGAATGATACAATAGGTGTGGCAAAATACAGTGCTCAACAAAATCTATTTGGGGACCAAACCTGCAGGAGGTTTTGAAGAACGAACAGGAGTTCACCAGATACATGAAGGAAAGGAAGAAGGGCAATCCATGAAAATTCAAGAAATGACTATCCTGGTCAAAATCTTGATGTTGTGCAGTAGCCTGGCACACTAAGAAACTTCTGGAAATATTTCTGGAACATGACATGAGAAACCAGAAGCATCCAAAAATAAAGCTGGACTTGAAATCACAAAGACTGCATCACACATGTCTTTGGATACCGAGTCAACAAAGACTGACTTCACCCTGCAGGTTGGTATATCCCCAGCTTCCTCCTCATAGTGACCTCAAGAGCAGAGGAGAATGGCATTTAAGGGGCAAAAAACAGATTTTTTTGAACACTCATATTTCAAACATCAATGCAAATTTCAATGTGCATAACATGTACCACGTTATTGCACAGCGTCCAAACTTTTTAAAAAGATGCTACAGTGGAATGCTTCCTTCATCCCAAGCCTTCCTTAGGGAAACTCATGCCCTAAGATGATGAAGTATCTCTGTGCATAAATCTTTATCTGCAGCTGTTTACTTCCTTTGGGTGGATTCCTGAAAGTGGAATTAATAGGTCAAGGGATATTAACTTTTCAAAGGATTGGTATAGGCTGCCAAATTATTTACCAGAAAGGATGAGTAGTCCTTTTTAACCAGAAGACCACATTTAGATTTTTATAAAGATCAATATTTGGCTAGCCTCTAGGGGCTAGCAAACTTCTTCTGGTTTTCTGCTTTGCCTGAGTGTAGACATTTTCATTTCTCTTTTTTGTAAAGTCTTTTGACTGTGTACATATAGCTAATTGTATCTTGTTTGTTTCTCATTCATTCATTACTTTCACTGAATAAGTCTCAAGTCTCCGGTGCATATTAATGATGGGCACTAGGTGGTATCCATCAGGTTCATCCTCAGCCACCAGGTCTCCTCAACTCTATTCTCCCCTTGGCACTCTACTCCCATGGGCACAGTCACTAATCATCTGTTACTTACTCCCAAATTTGAACCACTATCCTTGAATTTTCTTGGAGGTGTGGTCCCAACAGATGGGTTCACCATCAACCTTGTTTCTGACTCTATAGTCACAGGTGACTTCTTCAGCTTTCCTTTCTCTAATCCTCTGCATATCTATTCTCCACCTCCTGCTACATTTATTCCCCATGCTTCTGTAATCCAGATCTGTTCTCCACACATCCAAGTTCACTGTACTTCAGGCCTCATCATCTATTGCCAGACATCACTATGACTTCATGTTCCAAAAGGGTCTTCATGAGCCTGGGATCGAATAGCTATGGAAGTACAGATCATGCACAGTCAGGTCACCATAGCTCTGGAGTTCCCACAGACTGTCACATGCACGGCCAGGACTGCAATTAGTGAAAACAACTGTTAACATTGCACAACTCCCCTCAAAGAACTTTCACATGTTATATCTTAGGCCTCAAAATTATACCTTAGAAAAGAGGAAACTGGTTAAGAGAAAATTATATGACTGGGTAAACTTTGCAGAGTTAATCAAAGGCAATGCCTGGATTTGACTCTTTGAACATCCAAGGCCTGACCTGATGCTCCTTCAACAACATCATTTTTTTTTCCACTTTATATAATGCATCCTATGCTGAGATGCCCATTTAGATGCCAAAATAAACTGAATTTCATTCTCATCTACCTTATCCTCATTTCTGCTGCCTTTAAGAGCCATCCTGCCCCAAATACTCAAAGAGGTAATGATTGCTGGTTTAGGTACCAAGAGTTAAATGTAATCATTTTGATGGAAACTAGACATCATTCAATTACTCTATAATACATACAAACAAATTTTACAGTAACTATAATCAGAGATGATGTTCTAAAGATTTCTTTTTAAAATTTAATTATATAAGTAGTCTCAACTATTTGTAGAAATATTATCTTCGATTATATACTTTAGGAAATTATTTTTATTAAAAAATAACATGATGCAGAGAGAGTCCCAAAAAAGGAATCCAAGATGGACTGTCTCTCTTACTCTACTTTGAAAATGAGTATCAGGTTGCTAACTATGAGTGCAAATATATGCTCTGTCTCTGTACATTCTGGTACATATTGTTGTTTTAGAGAACCTGCGCCAGTCAGGGTAAAAGCAGTTAGAAAGAAATGGTTGGATTTAGTAACAATGGAAGAGAGATGTGGGAAAAGGAACACAAAAGCCTGGTGACATGTCATTGGAAATGGAGTGCCTACAGAGGACACCAGGTGGCATGGGTGACGGTCAGAGACAGTTCCAAGACCACTTTGTCTGAACCTAATGAGGAAGATGTCATGGTGAATTTTATGTGTCAACTTTTAAAATTATTTAACTGACTTTATTAATAATATGGTGATCAATTGTTTGGTAGAACACTAGTCTAAATGTTGCTCTAAAGGCAGTTTTTGAAGGTGTGATTGACATCTACAATGAGTTGTCTTTCAGTAGACTACCCTCCAAAACAGGATTAGCTTCATCCAATCAGCTGGAGGATTTAAGAGAATATGCACGAAACAGAAAAAAGAGAACTAGGACTTAATCTGATATTGACTCCAGGTCCTAGAGGAGAGGGTGACATGAAGCAGGAAAGTTTTTATAGATCACTTTTGCCCAGATAAAGGAAGCTTCTCCCACATTTTGGGGAGAGCTGATTACATGCTGGGCAAGAGAAGTTGTATCTATAACTAGTAGACTTATTTTAAACAAGTTACAGGTAGTGTCTATCTTTATGATGAACTTAATGGAATGCCTGTAACTAATGAACTAATTAATGCTAGAAATCAAAAGCCTATTGCTTTAAAAACAAAAATACAGAGCGGTGCTATCAATGATAGCTACTGGGCACAGGTGGCTATTTAAGTTAATTCAAGTAAAATAAAAAATTCAATTCCCCACTTAGATGAGTCACATTTCAAGTGTTCAATGGCCACTCGTGACTACCCTATCAGACAGTGCAGACATCGAACATTTCCATCACCACAGAAAGTTCCATTGGACAGCACTACTACAGAGCATGATAAATCACAGAATACTGAACACTAGAAACAGGTTTTGAAAATGATTTCTGAGGCATGTAACACGGAGTAAAAACCAAGATGCATATATGTATATATCTCAAATACATCCCTAGACCACACCACTGCCCACTCTGATCTCCCTCATAGCTCATTGGCCACCACTGGAGACTCAAGACATATGTATTATATGCCAAGAACTGGCACAAAAATGCTGTTCTGGGTTGCACGGTTACACATGAGTCTTTACGGTGAATATTTTATCATATGCACACAGCCCTTCCCATTTTTGTCACCTAAACTCTTATACAGCCTTCTGAAAAGGAAGACTCAAAAATAACACAGGTTTTAGCTCACATCTGAAGCTGCCTTTAGTTCTGATGTGTTAATGCTTCGCTTCAGGAATGGAAAGCTTTGCCAGGCACTGCTGTGTGTTGAGCTACGTTCCCGAGCCATGGAGAGAGGTTATGGAGATCTTGTGGGGTGGTGTTTTCTCTTTTGGTGACTGCAAGTTCTTAGAATGAGCACTTGACCAGGAGCCTGAAGACCTAAAGCTATGGACCCAGGTGTGCACTCACTAGTTATGCTGCTAGTCAAATCCAGTTCTTATCTGAGCCTCGATTTCCTCCTTTATAAAATGGGGTTAAAATTATTCATTCCATTAAACTTACTGAGTAACTAACCATGTGCTGGACAGTAGGTTCCAGGGAAACAGCAGTGAGCTGGGGAAATAGGCACTCCTCCTGTCATCTTGGTTTCATAAGATTTGATTTAACTCAGGGAGTAACTGAGAGACTGAAGAGTTAACTTGTTCCATCCCTCTCACTTTTTTTCCTTCTTTCCCTTGCTTGCTCTTTCTTTCTTTTTTCCTTTTCAATGCTGGGGATGGAACCCAGGGCCTTCACTACCTAGGCAAGCTCTCTACCACTGAGATACATCCCCAGCCCAGTTCATTCTTCTCATGCTGTCTCTACTCAGTTTGAAGGACCACTGCCTGCCCTCAGACTCCTGGCAGGGCTGGGGTTGAGGAAGAGGTATTCCTGTATTCTCTTCTTCTACAAAGGGTCATGTGATTGGGAACTTGAGAAATGCTATAAGAAACTGCAAATTCCCCTAAAAGCAAATAGAAGACAGCTGTATGTGGTGGCGCACACCTATAATCCCAGTACTTAGGAGGCAGAGACAGGAGGATTGCAGGTTTGAGGACAGTCTCAGCAATGTAGCAAAACTCTCAGCAACCTAGTTAGACCCTGTTTCAGAACAAAAGAATAAAAGTGTAGCTCAGAGGTAGAATGTCCCTGAGTTTAATCCCTGGGCGCCCGAGCACATCCCCCCGCCCCCGGAAGAAGTGGGATGCAGAGTTCCAATGGATATTTTAGATGGATTCGTCCTTTGGTGGCTCTGTTCAGAGCAGGCATTCTGACAACAGGAGTTTTAAATGCCTGTATTATCTGTGTAGGTTGATTTAGTTCTTTCACTTAGATTGTGCCTATAATTTCAAACTTATGGAAAGCCAGTAAGAAGCCAGGCATGGTGGCACACGCCTGTAATCCCAGTACTTGGGAGGCTGAGACAGGAGGATTGCAGGTTCGAGGACAGCCTCAACAAATTAGCAAGATTCTCAGCAGCCTAGTAAGCCCCTGTTCCGAAACAAGAAATAAAAAGGGCTGGAGGTATAGATTGGAGGTAGAATGTCCCTGGGTTCAATGCCCAGTATAAAAAAAAAGGAAGTAAGTAGAGATGAGAAGATGCTAAGATGCTGTGAAACTCCCACCCCTCAAGATCTTCAATTAGCTTTTAGTGTCTCCCCCAACATCATCCCAGAAGACCCTGACCTCATGTCAGAATCCTAAAGGGAAGTTACAGAATGGAGGTGAAGAAGGAAGGCCTTCCTGTGAGGAAATCCCAAGGCCTCAGAGCAGCACAAAATGCTCTCAGGGCCAGCAGGGCAAGGCGAGCGGTGGATTTAGGAAGAACTTAACCAGTGTCTCCAGCACTGTCAGGAAACGTGCCCCAAGTGTCGTTCCTACTTCTCTTTTATTGGCATCATTCTTCTTTCATATTGAAGACCAATTTTCTCCACATAACAGAAAATACGACCATTGCCAACTTTTGAGTTTTCTTGAATAGCTAAGTCACTGTAGACATTAAGTCTAAACTTCCTGGTTACCCACAGCCAAAGATCCCCAGGAAGGACTCTGACTGGCCCAGCTTAGGTCAGGTGTCCACTTCTGGGCCAACTGGCTCTAGCCAGGGTCCAGGTTGGTGCCCATGGAAATCACACAGCTAGATTATGGGAACAAAGAAGCTCCTAGAAAAAGAGTTATTTCCATGGCAGACAAAATAAATACTTAAAGATATCTGTCATGCATATACGTTATCTGGTAGGAAGTAAAATCTGAAATTTGCTCACGACCCACATATACTGAAATGACGAGAAGGTGAGGCGAATGTTACAGAAGACAACTGATATTTAAGGCAAACAGGGCTACGTAAACAAATCCGCGTCCATCACAACAGTGTTGATATATTTTGGTCAAAACAGTTTCTGCAAGTGCTTGAGGTTATTTGTCTGCACAGACACAACGCTTGTTACTTTACAGAGGATGACTCTGCACACTCCTTCAGGCCTGCTCAAGATTGTTTATTAAGATGGCTTACTACTTTCTGAAATTACCATGCAGCCTCCAGCCACTCCACTTCACAGAGTAGGTTACCAGCCAGACGAGGAAGGAGCACAGTGCAGAGACCCAGCATGCAGGGGCGGATGGGAGTCCCCGCTGGCCCATTTTCATTGGCCTAGAAGTCCTTAGTCTCCCTCCCTGTATGCCCCTGCTGCAGAATTAGCATGGCGTCATCGCCTGTGCTCAGACCAGGAGCCTGGAGCGAAAGAAAGACCTCAGCCCAAGAGAACCACCATCCCCCAGGCAGGAGCACCAGGACAAGAGCTGGAGGAGAATCTGCCACCTACCACCAGAGCCGTAAGACCCCAGGCTTCTAATAAATCCTAGTACATACCCACAGAGAAAATGGGCAAATCAAACCTCAAAACATTCTGTTAGCAAAGCATTTAAAGACCTTCGTCAGCATTCCACAAGAGTCAAGAATGCACGCCAGACTTCATTTTGTTGGTTCTGTGGCTGCCTAAGCCCATGACTGGGAAAAAAACCTTACCACAGGTGGAATCTGTGCATACGGAAATGGTTTGGGGGAAGGAGTCCCATAAGGACCAAAGCTTCTGAAAGCGAAGAGGAGAGAAAATGTCAGAAATGCGGAAGAGCAAACATTTTGTGTACCTGCACTGAAAATCCACAGTCTAATAGCTAACTTTTACTGAGAATTTACTATGTGCCCAACACTGTTTTAAAGTCTTTATATGGGTCAACTCATGCTATCCTTACTTTACCAACAGTAAGTAGGTATTCCTTTTGAATTTGAGGACTGAGGCACAGAGAGGCTGGGCAATTTGCCCAGCATCATATATAGTTGCCCCAGGTCACACAGCTTATAAAGGGCAAGTGGGATTCGAACCCAGGCGGGCTGGCTCTGGAGCCCACGTTCCGACCTGTTACACCCCTCAGCCTCTGTATTCACTATAGTACACTCTGCACACTAAGATATGCTGTCAAATACCTGGGCTAGATCTCAAAGAGTCTTGCATCCTTAAAAAAAAGTCTGGACTTTTTATTTGATGAGATGCCAGCACGGTTTCTGAGCAGCAGTGACATAATCAGACTAGCTTCAGGAAAATGAATCTGCCCACAGGGTGTGGTGTGTTATGGATGGGGAGGGGGCTGGTCGGAGGGCTGAGTGGAGGAGAGACGAGGAGAGCGTCGGGGGGGCCTTGAGATCAGTGCTGAGTGCTGGTGGGGGGTCACAAGAGCCTACGCTCGCCCCGGAAGAAGACGTGAGGAGTAGATGGTGTCCAAAAGGAGAGACCAGAGTTGACTGAAAGGCCAGTCGCCACTGGGCTCTGATATATTAAACAACTGGCAACCTATCATCCACAGAAGGGCATTTTGTAAAGCGAAGGCGGAGGGATGATCTGCTAGGGTGACAGGCATGAGCTGGGGCGGGGCCTGTCCAAGCAATCTGTCACCTTGTTAAACAGGAGCAGCAGGGAATATCCACAGCCGTGTTACCAGCCAGAGGGTGGCCATGCTCCCTCGTCCTCCCCTGCCCAGCACACCATCCGCCTCTTCAACACTCTCCTGCCACCTGGCCCCTCCCACAAGTGCCACGTCCCTCCAGGCCACCCAGGGCCACAAGGCCCCAGGTCCTCCATCTAGGTGTGGCCGCCTGCTGGCCTCCTGTCTCCACTCATCCCCAGCCAGCCGTCTGTGCTCCCCTCAGAGCCGTCCTCCCCACTCCTCTACTCCCGCCCTGTTTTCCAGGGAAGACCTAAAGATGAAATGAAGGCCAGCCTCGGAGAACCCTTGGTCTCTCTGGCTTTTATGGCCACCTCTAAGCACATCCCGCTTCGCTTTGCCCCCGACGTCAGTGGGGCCTGGTCAACCCAACCCTAACCTGCCCAGGGAGCTCGTGTTCTCTGGCCAACTTATGTGTCTGTCTGTCTCTCTTATTTATTTATTTTATTTTTATTTTTATTTTTTGTACTGGAAATTGAAGCTAGGGGAATTCTACCTCCAAGCTACATTCCCAGCCCTTTTTATCTTTTTATTTTGAAACAGGTCTGGCTAAGTCGCTGAGGCTGGTCTCAAACTTGCAATCCTCCTATCTCAGCCTCTCAAGTACTGGGATTACAGGAAGAATGCCAACATGCCCCGCTCACTTCTCTCTTTATATTCTCAACCTCTCCCTTTCTACTGGCTCTGGCCACCCAGCATACAATTAAATTCAAGCCATCTTAAGAAGAAGAAGAAGAAGAAAAAAGAAATGTAGGGGGAGGAAAGGGAAACCAACCAACATCAGCAGCAGGAGGTCAGCCTCCTCTCTCCCATCCAGCCTCACCGACTCTATCTCCTCTCGCTGCGCATCCCAAGACTGCCCAGTTTCTGTACCTCCTCCCTTCCCAAACCTCCCTGCAGCCATCCCTGCCACCTCCACATTCCCAGATTCCATGTGCCCTTCTGGACACCCTCTTGGAAAGCGAGGGAAGAGATTCTGTCCCCTGGAAGCCCCTGCTGCTTTTTTTTTCCTCCACGCAGGCCTGCCACTGGCCTCGCCTTGGCTAGACTGGCCTCTGAAACACGTGCACCAGTCGACACAGCCTTTTCTGAACTCTCCGACAGCACCCAGCTTCTGACCCTGGACTGCAGAGCCCAACACCCCACCCTACCCTACCCCACCTTGAGCTGGGGCTCCCCACCTCGCCTCTCAGCCCCATGCCTTGTGTTTTTGTTTTTGTTTTACCACTCCAAGTCTGTTCCCAGAAGGCCGCAGCACTTTCCGACCCCTCTGCTTGGATGCTCTCCCCCCTCAGTCTTTAAGGGCTCATTTCTTGGGCTGAATGAGAGCCCTGTGAGGACAGAGACTTTGTCTATCTTACTCTGTGCTAAGCCCCCAGCACCTGAGCTGTTCCTGGTACACAGTGCTCCGTGAACATTTATTTAAGGAATGAATAGGTAAGAGATCAAACGTTAAGCATCTGCGGTTACCCCCCAATGGCAACTTCTATGAGTCTATGAGTTTCAGGAAATATCCATTGGGGGCCAATCATGCTTGGGAAATATGTTCATTTGAGATTTTGAAAAACTGGATACCATTTGCTACTCTTGTCACCTTAACAAAAAAGAAAACTGAGGCCTGGAGAAATTAAGGGGGGGTTGCAGGTCCAGGGGTACAGCTCAGGAAAGCATTGCTGTTAAACTGAAAGTATCTGCAGCCCTCAGGTTCCCAGTTCATCTAGTGAGAAATCAAGTCAATCCCCCTCTCAGGAAAAAGAAAACAGGCAGCAATCCATGATTTGTTAACATCAGTGCTTTTCATCAAGGTGAAAAATGCCTCTCAAACCCAGTATCTTCAAAAAGGCACTAGAGGAAGGAATGCATTTCCTTACTCAAAAACACCCCCGAACACAAACAAACAGGATCCCAGAGCTGCTGAGTCGACAACCCCAATTTCATACTTTGATAATTCCAGTGACCCTGGAATCACAAGCTTGGGGCTCAGAACCTCAAAGGCCTATTAGGACTCCTGGGAATGTTCTGGAAAACTAGCTTTAGTGTCTTCATGGAACTTAAGTCTCAGTACCACAGTTAAATGACTGAGGCAAAAGAACATAAGTTTAAAGAATTTAACCACGAGCAGATGTTTCCTTTCACACCGTTGCTTTAACATCTAGTATTCGTGACTACCCCCCCCCCCATTTCCCGATTTACACAGACTTCCAAAACATTAATGAAAGGCACTTTAACAAAATGTTGAGATGGTGCCGTTGGGCCTTGCTATCCTAGTTTTAACCCTTGATTAAAAAATCCTTTTCTATTCCCATGACTCCAGACCAACAAAAATATAACAAGGTCCTAATGGCATTTGAAACTCCCATGGTAAACAAAGCAGTTAAGCTAAGTACGTGGGGATGGTTTTCATTACAATGTGCTAAAGAAATGAATGTTTTATTGTTCTTTTGTAAATACCCTGGAGAACCCTGGGATGGTTCTTCTGGAAGATGGAAATGATTTAAGAGAGTTTCAGATCTCATGAAGATATGTGATCCCTTTGAGTAACAGCAGATTTTTTTGGGGGGGGGCGGGTTGAGAAGTATACAGTTACAAATTACTTTCGATGCCCAATAACCCTTACATTGAATACCAGCCTTCTTATTCTTTCTTGCTTTCATGTTTATTTTTCATGTATTCCATTTTACCCCTGCTTGTTCTCAAAGTTCTCCCCTAGTAGAATGAATTGAAAACAAACAGAATACATTTAATTCACATATGTGGCAGACTACATTTCCTCAAGGATGGACACAAAAATATCCCTCATCCCAACAGTCTGCCAGAACCTGGCCACACCCTCACTAAGAGGTGGTATCTGCGTCCCCTCTACTTGAACCAGTATGGCTCTTTGTGATGCCTTGGCCAATGAGGAAGGTGAAAGGTACCCTATGTAACTTAAGAGGCCTGCTCATAGGCATTCCATGAACTTCTGCCTTGTTCTTGGTACACTTGTCTTAGAACCCAGCTGCCATGTTTTCAGGAAGCCCAAGCAGATGGTGGAGAGGCGTACAGCCATCACCCACCTTTAATCCACTTGTGAAAGTGGGTCTCTCAGGTACTACCAAGCCACCCAGGCGGTGCCATATGGAATAGAGTTTAGCTGTCTCTGCCAAGTCCTGCCCAAATTGAAAACCTCTGAGCAAAATAAATGCTGTTGTTTTAAGCCAATATATTTTGGGGTGGTTTGTTACACATCTCTTGAAATACAATAATCCTCACTAATTCATACCCATAGGTGATACCAGACTGCAGTGATTTCTTAAAAGTACAAAATCCACAATCCTCTCTGAAAGAGAGTTAGTGGCACCTTCAGATATGCAGAAATGTAAACAAGGATAACACAAAAGCTCCCAAGGAGTGGGACGTTAGTAACTTGCTTTAATCAAGAGGTACGAGCAATTTGTAATTAGCCTCTCAGTTTGTGATGCTGTATCCAAACTGCTGGAATGAGCAGGTGCCCCGAGGTAAATAAACACTGCCCTGTGATGTGGCTTACATTATTAATCCGCTTAGCAAACCTGTAGGCAAACTTAGGCTCAGTTCTTGTTTATCACAAGTTACAAATGTGCGGAGCATGAATTAGCAATGGTGCTTTAGTATTCAAGAGCAACGCAGAGTAATGCCCACGTTCCCACACACAATTGGAGTCGGAAAGGGCCACAGAGACCCTTGCTTCAGTCTTAGGAAGAAATACAGCTGTGTTCTGTAGGCATCATAAAGAAGCTTTCCTCGCCCTCGGGGGAGTGTCTCAGAAGTTAGAGAAACAACTGCATCTCATGCAAAATGGGAAGCCTCTGAAAATAAAGTTTCTACACCAACCAAACAGCGAAGGGTTCCATCAAAACACTATTTCCACTAGGAATATATTTAAACAACTTCTTTTAAAAATTTCTACCTCTTCAGGTATTTTTCTCCTGATATCTACTCCCTGTATCCTCTATAGCACAATCTTTCTTTTTCGCAGGTGGAAGGGCACTAGAGATTGAATCTAGAGGGGCATCCTATCTTTGAGCCCTAGCCCTTTATTTATTTATTGTTTTGAAACAGGGTCTCCTTAGGTTATTGAGTCTACCTACGTTGTTGAGGTTGTCCTCCAACCTGTGCTCCTATTGTCTCAACCTCCCAAGTACTGGGATTCTAGGTGTGCGACACCACACCCAGCTTCATAATCTTTTTCTATAAAAGTTTCTTTGACTGCCTTTTGTCCAACAACCCCTCCCCCGCTTTCCCCCATCAATAACACCCCTACCTCCTAAACCAGTAAAATCACTACTACCCATCTCCCTCGGGTACTTTTCAACCTAGGAATGCTGCCATTGGGCAAGCAGATTAAAGATATAGCTTGGGAAGTAATTAATTCAATAGGAAACTTTCTCTCCTTGCTTAGGCTAAATTTATAACCATTAGTTATTAAAACACTTGGGCTTTTGACCAACACACCTACCTTCTACAGATTATAGCACCATTCTCATTATGGTGATCTATCCTATTTTTCATTCTTTTAAACACTTAATAAGTGAAGAGAGATCCAACAGATGAATCATTTAAGGTTTAGATTTTTCTCAAAACAGATTTGTTCTATTGGAATCAGAAAGCCGTGTTTGTTTCTAACTTTAAAAAGAAGAAAAAAGTACTTTGTAGAAATAATAGCTCTTAGTTGGGCATGGTGGTGCACGCCTGTAATCTCAGTACTTGGGAGACTGGGACAGGAGGATTGCAGGTTCAAGGCCAGCCTCAGCAACTTCACAAGATCCTTTTCCAAAGTAAAAAACAAAATAAGGCTGGGGGTGTAGCCATAGAATGTCCCTGGGTTCAATCCCCAGTGCCACACAAAATAATAATAATAACTCTTATACTGAGTTCTGATCCTATTGATTAGTTAAGGAGAAAGACAAAATAGTTACCAATCTACCAACAAACACAGCAGTATAGGATGAATAGCAGAGGAACACTAAGATATGCCCAGCAAAGTTCACCAAACAAGAGCATATGGTGCTAAAACTCAGAATGCCCCAGTAGAATCCTTGAAAAAGAGGAGGAACTCATTAAAAGCAGGATTGACCATAGCATCGCAGAATATTAGAGATATTGGCCATTTGAGGAATTACTGTTCCCATGCAAAGGCCTCCCTCCTTTCTCAGAGAAGAAAACCAAATTTAGAGAAAGTGCCCCACCTCGATGACTGCTTAAATTATTGGGTGATGAGTTTCTTTTACTGGAATCAGAAGAAAATTCTGGAATAGATTTTCTAAAGTTCCAGACTTCTCCTGGAAGAGGCCGGTCAGTTTCAGTAACTGGGTATCTTGTGTCCAAGGGCTTTCTCTCCCCCAGCCACCCTCAACACTGCTGGCCTGGGTCCTGATGGGCTCTGGCTCTTCTGCAATTCTCCCAAAGGCAGAAAAGGGGAAACCTTACATGGGTTGTAATCCTGTCATACTGGCTCTCAAATCCCTGCAAGCAATCCAAGTGAATCCAAGCTTCCAGTATTGGGAAGACACAGCTGGCAGCCGAAGTAGCTGCCAGGGTCAACTCCAGTTCTCAGTGGAGACACCCCCCTCTCCACGTGCCCTGAGGTTAGCCCAAACTCCCACGCTCAGTATCTGCGCTGGATCCCAGACAACTCTGCAGACAGGAGGCCTGGAGTAGGGGTTCTGCACCTCAATACACAGATGGGGACGTGCAGCCTGTGCGTTAGCCCAGCGGCTCCCACATGTGTTCACTGACGGCGCATAATTAGCACCCAGACATGTTTCGTCTCATAAAAAGCGTACGTACACACACACACACACACACACACACACACTCTCACATTCACATTCCAACCACCACCACCACCATTTTTTTTCCTGGTGATAACAGCAAATTCCACATTTATAAACCTGTCTGCTGAGAAGCATGTAGCAGAAACAGGTGACATCTAACCCTCCCAAGTCACTTCCAGGAAGGATTTACTCAAGTTCCAAACACCCCCAACACAAAAAAAGCAACTGCAATTACAGGGAAAAGAAAATGTATGCATATCTTAACCCTCTACCTACTTTCTCTCCACAGAGACACCTTTGGAGGCATCTGTTCCCAGGCAGTTCTGATGCTCCGCAAATGAAAGCGGCTCGCTTTCATTCCACAACTATTCACAGAGCTCAGACTGCAAGACTGACAGTGCTCTCCACGAGGAAAAGAGTGACAAGACACAATAAACACGATAACTAAGTAAAAACAGTAAAGTATCGCAAGAGGTCACAAAAACTGTAGCTTGAAGGAAAATAGAGAAGTTGAATGGAATTAGAAATACTAGAGTGGAGAGTGCAGGGAATACGTTTTCTTTCTTTTTAATGGTACTAGGGATTGAATTCAGGGGTGTTCTAACACTGAGCTATACCCCCATCCCTATTTTATTTTTTTATTTTGAAACAAGGCCTAAGTTGTTGAGGGCCTCACTAGGTTGGTCACAAACCTGTGATCTTCCTGTCTCAGACTCCCAAGTACTGACATGTGTCACCACACCCAGCTGGTAAGGTGCTCTTTTAAAAATGAGTGGGCATAGCCAGCTGGTGGTGCACACCTGTAATCCCTACACTCGAGAGGATGAAGCAGGGGGATTGCAGATTTAAGATTTCCAACATTTAGCCCTCAGTCTTAGCAACTTAGGGAGACCCTCAACAATTTAGCGAGACCCTGTTTTAGAATGCCCGGGGTTCAATCCCATTACCAAAAATAAAAAGAGTAGGTAAAGGCAGGCATGGTGGCACATACCTATAATCTCAGCAACTCAGGAGGCTGAAGCAGGAGGATCACAAGTTCCAGCCTGAGCAACTTAGCAAGACTCTGTCTTGAAAGGGTTAAAGATGTAGTTCAGTGGTAGAGTGCCCCTAGGATCAATTCCTAGGGCCTTAAATACAATACAATGCAATAAAAAAGAGCAGGGAAAGTGAACCTGAGCTGAGATTTAATGGACATAAAATAGTTAAAGCAGGTATCTGGGGAAAGAAAGGCCATAAAAATTAATCTCCACTGCCAAGAGTCAGTAACTACAATAGGATGCTCCAATTCACCGTGAACTGGAGGGCAAATACACTGTCCAGAGACACTCATACACCACACAGCCTGGAGATAACCTGGATATTTCCAACATTTAGCCCTCAAAATGTGACTTCTCAGAAAAGAGGGAAATTCTGTAGATATTCATACCTTTAAAAGTCTATTTGAACATAACACTTATTGGGGGAAACACATTAGTCAAAGCCAGTTTAGGACATTTATTGAAGCAATATGACAAACTTGATTAAAACAAAACAAAATCAGGGAAATAAACTGGGCACAGTGGCATATGCCTGTAATCCCAGTACTTGGGAGGCTGAGACAGAAGGCTTGTAGGTTCGCAGACAGTCTCAGAAACTTTGTGAGGCCCTCCACAACTTAGTAAGACCCTGCTTCAACATAATGAAAAATAAAA
This sequence comes from Graphiurus murinus, assembly GCA_004027655.1. Lineage (NCBI taxonomy): Eukaryota > Metazoa > Chordata > Mammalia > Rodentia > Gliridae > Graphiurus > Graphiurus murinus. The sequence continues at coordinate 82,111 of PVLC010004445.1, forward strand.
CAGGGCTGGGGATATAGCTCAGAGGTAGAATACCTCTGGGTTCAATCCCCAGTACCACACACACACACAAAGTAGGAAAACTAGTCTAATAAAAATTCAACTCCTACAGCGTAAAAAACACTTAGCATGCTGTAGTAGGCAAGCTTCTTCAAGATGGCCTTTAAGAAGCAATGCAGGAATCTATGCACAAACAACTGAACAAATGCTGTGGCATGGGGGAATCTCACAGATGCAGCCTTGAGCAAAAGATCCATTTTATAAATGGTAAAAATCCCCTTTAGTGTCAGGAATCAGTTTGAGGTCACCTTTGGGAAAGTAGCCCCAGGAGAGGGTTCAGCTATCAGTCCTATTCTAGTTCCTTTTTTTTTTTTGGTACTGGAGATTGAACCCATGGGCATTCTACCTCTGGTTACAACCGCAGTGGCATTTTTTATTTTGAAATAAATTTTGAGAAATACTGCAGAGGTACTTTTTATTTTGAAACAGGGTCTCATTAGGTTGTGGAAGGCCTTGCTAAGTTTCTGAGGCTGGTCTCCAACCTGTGATCCTCCTGTCTTAGCCTCCCAAGTACTGGGATAACAGGTGTGTGTTGCCACCGCCACCACACCCAGTCTATTTTAGTTCTTGCCCTGAGTGTTGATCCCCTGGGTTTCTTCATTTTGTGCTAACTCACTGAGCTATCCTCTTGTGATTTATGCACTCGCCTGCACTTCTGTTATCTTCAATAATAAAAGAGACTTTTCTTTATTTTTTTTAGAGTAATGCAGAGCAAATGGTTCCATTATGGAGATTTCTCATTCACACATGAGCTGGGGGAGGAAAAATAACTTTCCTGATGTTAAATGAATGAGCACTCATGGCTTCGAATAGTTTCCAGCAACGGCATCATTCATGAATTGTAAAAGTGCTGAATCCCAAACATTTTGGATGACAGCAAATACCATGAGCTTGAAACCTGTGTTTGATGGCCCAAAAAATCATTCTACGGATGATAAAGTCACTGAAGGCAAAGACGCATGAAAAAAAGTATAGGAATAAAATTGTCTCATGAAATATAAGTGGGGGGGCACCAAATTTATACAATTTATACAATTTTAAATCCACAAGTACAACTAAATTAATAATATTATAAGCAGAAATGTAATTACTTCAAATGTGTTCCTAAAAGGTTATGTGTTAAAGTTGGCCCCAAATATTTTTTTCCCCCATAGGGAAAATGGGAGATTTCCTTCAGTTATATTTGGGCATATATGTCATATACTATTATGTGCTCCATCTTCTCTGTGGATGACAAGACTCATGAGCACAAATATTTTATGCCAATTTAGGAAACACAGGAAACCGAAAACTGCTTCGATAAATGAATTCTGTAGAACTCTGCTAACAGATAGTAGCCAAATGTGGCTATCAAGAACTTAAAAAGCTCTGTGAGATAATGGACCTAATTTTTTATACCTTTTAATTTGAATTTGAAAATTGAAGCAGTATAGAATATTTTTTTCTGTTAAATGCTATTTTGTAGGATATTTCACTTTACTGAAAATTTAACATGTGAATTGAGATGAGACACAAGTGACAACAGATTTTAAAGATTTCATTTGTAAGAAAAAAAAAAGAATGTGATATATCTCATTACATGTTGAGAAGATAGTGTTTTGGACATACTGGATTACATTAAATATATCACTAAAATTAATTTGACTTTTGTTACTCCTTTTTAGCATTGCTATTAGAGATTAAATATACATGTACATATATAATATGTAAATATGATGCATATTATATTTATATATAGGATGTGTGTGTGGTTCACATTATATTTCTGTTGGATAGAACTGCTGAGGAATAGAATGCCACTTTTGATCAGAGACCTTAGGGAAAAGATTAAAAAAAAAAAAAGAAAGAGAAATCAAAGCTGGAAAAATGGATCTATTTGAAGATCTGATTAACAGCCATCTCAGAAAAAGTCCGGGGGTGGAGAGAAAAATTGAAACAGTAAAAAGCTGGGGGCGGGGAGAGGGCAGTTCAAGAAACTAGTGCATCTTTTAAGAAACTAGTGCATCTTTTAAGAGAAGTGGTCAGATTAGCTGGGACCGACCCAGACAGCCACGGAAATGCTATCTACGATTCCACAGCTGTCAACAAATCCAATTGACCTAGTTTTTGCTGACTATGTGTTAGAAGCTCACTATGTCTGTTATTAAAGAAGCAAGAATGACAGAGGTGCCGAGCACGTCTGTCTAGGGTGACAAAAGAGAGGAGGGAGCTTTTAATTGCCCTTCTCTGAGTCTTCCCTCCATTAGGTTTGGGTGAGGATGAGAAAACACACAGTTACACCAAGTACTGGGGCCGGAAAGACTGTTTTAGTGAACCATAAAATACAATAAAGTATTTGGCTCATTTGAGCCTCTGGTGATTCTGTACAGTTGGAGATAGTCAGTATTAGTAACTTTTTTTTTTTTTTTTTAACAGTGCTGGGGATATAACCCAGGGCTTCATGCAAAGCAAGTGTTCTACCATGAACCACATCCCCAGCCCAGTAACTCATTTTAAAAAGACAAGAGACAGGTGTATGGGTAAAAAAAAAAACTGTGTGTGTGTGTGTGTGTGTGTGTGTGTGTGTGTGTGTGCGCATGCGCGTGTGTTTGTGAGAGAGACAGAGACAGAGTATGAATATTATTCAGCTTTCAAGAAGGAAATCCTGCCATTTGTTACAACATGGGTGAACCTGGAGGACATTATGCTAAGTGGAATAAGCTAGACACAAAAAGAAATATACAGTACTGCTCCATCTCACTTACATGTGGGATCTTACGTTTTTAAAAGTAAAATACACAAAGAAACAGAAGCTGCTGGTTACCAGGGGTGGGAGGTGGGGAGGAAATGGGGAGCTGTAAGGTACAGGTTACAGATATGGAGGACGAAGAAGTCTAGAGATCTAACCACAACGTGAGTATTATAGTTATAATGTTGTATTGTACACTGCAAATTCACTAAGAGAGTAAATTTCATGTGCTCTTACCACAAAACAAGGGTAAGAGATGATGGACTATGTTACTAGTTTGTTTATAGTCACCATTTGCTCAATATCAAAATATCATGTTGAATACCTTAAA
>PVLC010004446.1:0-85120 GCA_004027655.1 Graphiurus murinus
CCAAGATGTCCATCCACAGATGAATGGATTACAAAACTATGGGATATATACACAATGGAATTTTACTCAGCCATAAAGAAGAACAAAATCATGTACTTTGCAGGGAAGTGGATGCAACTGGAAAACATTATGTTAAGTGAGATTAGCCAGTCACAAAGAGTAAAGAAGCATATGTTCTCCCTAATATGTGGATGCTAGGAAGAAGATGGGGCATAAGAGGGTCTCCAGATGAAAAGGAGAGATCCTCGATAAGCAAAGAAGTTGTTTTAACTGAAGGGATTGGACGGGGGGTGGGGAGTACCCTAAGGCACATGATGTACTTACACAATTATATCAAGATCACTCACTGAACTGAACATGAGAGGGAGGGAGGGCGAGGGAGCGGGGTGGGAATTGGGGAAAGGGTCAGATGAGAAATGTGTGCACATTTGTCTATATCAATTTGTACCTAACAAAAATGTATATATACAAAGCACGAATTATTACAATAAAAAAAGAAAATAAAGTGTTCTAATAAAAAAAAAAAGAAAATGAAAGGCCTTGGAGAACATAATGCTAAGTGAGATTAGCCAGTCACAGAAAGTGAAGGGACAGATGTTTTCTTTAATATACACAATCTAGGGAGTAACTGGCATACCAGAGGGACTCCAGATAATGGAAACCTCAGTGGAAGCAGGGAAGTGGTCTAAGGGAAGGGGGGGGAGAAGACTGAGGTTTGTTATTGGAGATACTAACATTGACTGTGTGTACATATGTAAAAATCCCAATGTTAATCTCAGTCCTCTGTATGGGAGGGGGGTAGGTGAGAGGTAAGGGGGGCACCAAGGGCTGTGTGCATGTATGTTAATGTCAACATGATATACATTATGATGTAAGACCATAATGCACCAATAAAAGCACATTAAAAACTGAAAAATAAAAAAATTATAAAATAGTTGATCTGCAAAAGCAATTAAGAAGATACTCTCAGCAGCACAATCACACTGATTCCTGCATCATACATAGATTTTTATAGCTTATTTGTGGATGGGAGACAGGATAAACTATGTGTAAGAACTTCTCTTTTTTCAGAATGAGTTGTAGCTAATTAGAATTTTCTATTTTGTTTTGCTCTCTGACCTCTCAGTTGGCTTATAAGCTATTAAGTGATGTTCAAGTAATTTGTTTGAAGTAGAGGGTTTATTTTGCATCTATTCAACATGAAACCACCAAACACAGTATTGAAATGCATTAAAGTTATTAGGCAATTTAATACAGTGGCACTGTCTTCTTTAGTGACTAATGGCTCTTGCTTCCTATTTAGCATTTTGGGATACATTAGAGATGCATTATTAATGAAGGTAGGAAGCTGTTATTTTTAGGCTTGGTTAAATTAGGAAAGGAAAAAGGTAGTCACTTAGGCAAAATTAGTAAAAATGTATGTGGGACTAAATTGTAGATTGTGGGCCTAAATCGAAGACTTGACTGTGAGTTGGTGCTTGACTGCTTTTGCCTGAGCTGTGAAAGATAGTCTGTCAAAATATTTTTTAAAGTGCATCATAATTTTGCTACCATTTCTTTCCTTCTTATTTTTGTAGATGTTTTATAATTTAAAAAATTGTGTGTGTGTGTGTGTGTGTGTGTTTGTATGTTACTGTGGCATTCTATCTCTGAACTACTTTTTTTTTTTTTTTTTTTGTTACTGGGGATGGAAGCCTGGGACATACTACCCCTGAGCTACAGCTACAGCCCTATTTTTTTTTATTCTTTATTTTGAAACAGGGTCCCACTAAGTTGCAGAGGGCCTCACTAAGCAGCTGAGGCTGACTGCGAACCCAGAACCTCCAGTGTCAGCCTCCCAAATGCTGCGCCACCATGCCTGGCTCCCAGTCCTTTTTATTTATTGTTTTGAACAAAGTCTTGCTAGGTTGATGAGAGTCTCATTAAGTTGCTGAGGCTGTCTTTTGAGACTGTGATCCTCCTGTCTCAGTCTCCCAAGTACTGGGAATACAGGTATTCATGACCATGCCTCGTCTGCTATTTTCATTCAACATTTGTTGAAGAAAATAAAACTTGATTGAGTCTTCAAGGAGGAAAATATAAGAAGTAACCATAATTTGGTTGAGATCAAAATTCTAGTTAAGTTCAACCAAATTTTAAAGGGAATGTCTCCTTGATTACCTATTCAATGACAGGAAAAATGGAATAATTAGAATAAAGTTGTAACTAGTTAAAATATAAATCATGATATACAAGTGTTAGATCATAAACCTTCTGAGTCTTAGTAAAGAGCTAGCTGTATTAAGAAGTATATCTAGACATCTTCTTCCCCAAGGGTCTAAGTGGAACTGATAAGACATAAAGATAGGGGAGGCTAATCTTTTATGCCATTAAAACAGGTGGAGAGTTAGTTCTGTAATAACACAGTAGTAATTCTGTGCCTATTTCAGTCACTATGAAAATCTGTCACAATTCACATTTTGATTCACCAACAAGTCAAAATGCAATTTAGAAGGAAAAGAGATGAATCAAAAATAAAAATTGGTTCCAGAATTCTGCCTTGCATGGATGATGACCTGGGGTTAAAGCTGTGGTGCTTCTAGTGGACCCTACCTAAAGAAATATTAAATATAATTTGATATCTAGTCTTGTCTTAGAAATTGGAGAGAACTGAGGTTACTTTCTATAAATAATAAAATATGGATGGATTGTATGGGTTATATTTGTACTTGACTGACTCAGGAGAATGAAAGATAATCAATATGGAAGACCCATAAGCAATTAAGAAACAACGGGCAGGGCTAGGGGTGTGGCTCAGTGATAAGCACTTGCCTAGCACGCAGAAGGCCCTGGGTTCAATCCTCAGCACTGAGAGAAGGAAAAAAGGAAAGAAAGAAAGAAAAGATATGGTGGGCATGCCCAGTGGCATTGGGCAATGAAGAGATCACTTTAGACTCAGACCAAACCTCTAAGAGCCGCTTGTGCTGTGGCTCTCCACCTGTTGCAGTGGAGTTCTGTGGTCCCTTAGAGAAAGCCATAGGAGTAAAGCAGTGATTTAGTGGATGAATACTGGGCACCCAACATTCTCTGCAACCGCAGACACCCATGCAACTAATATACTTGGGTCCCACATAAGATTTTGTATGAAAAAAGATGCAATTGTATGGCATAAAAATGTTTAAAGTCATTGCAGTTGCTCCTGGCCCCTGACCCTTCACTCCTGTTCCAGTATATACAAAATTATGGGAAGAAATAATGATCTGCCAAGCTACACTTTGGCACATGTTTCAGGAGTCTCATTTACCTGCATTATCATGTTTGGCAATTTAGATTCATCTGCTCTATTAGCATCTCCAGCATGCCATGTTTTGGTTTTGAAAGACATTCTGGGGAAGAATTCTGGGAAGCTCAGGCTTCTTAAGTATTTCTCATCCCTAGCACCATGCCTGGCATGATGGATGCTCATGAACTAGTGAATGCATGCATTTTTAACAAATATTTAAAGAACACCTACTAATACCAGCTAAAATGCTGAGCCAGGATTCCAGAGTGGCTCAAATGAGCTGCGGGGCAACCTGAAAAGGGACACTGGTGTCCTTCTCAGTTGGAGTGAGATGATTCGACAACAGTTTTACAAAACAGCTTTTTAATATGGTCAGCACGCCTTGGAAGCAGAATTATCAAGAAATGATAAGGCTCCTGTTTCTATCCACATTACAGAACTAGATTTGGGTATGCGAATAATAAGAAAAGTTAATAATTTGCCTTTTTGTTTCAAAAGATACTTGTTGAATTCCAAAAATTGGGTGAGGAGGATAACTGTAAAAGAGATCAAGGTCAGTTCTCCTGGGGACTGATGGCTTGGGCTCAAAGGAAGCAGAGGAAAAGCAGATCTCTCAGTTGGAACTCCTGTCCCTTGTGTGTGTGTGTGTGTGTGTGTGTGTGTGTGTGTGTGTGTGTGTGTGTGTCTGTCTGCAGAAAGAGCTACAGTTGGCGTGCAGTGCCAAAGCAGAGGTGGCTCTGGGGCTCATATCATAAGAGTGACCATGGACCAATAAGCTTCAGAATATTCTGGTGTGGTTCAGCATTCTGAGACTTGTATCCACATGGTCAGAATCCCAAGGCACAGATAACATTCTGAAGTCTCCCACTGTAGTGAATTGACTCAAATTTCTGGTTTCTAAGCAGTTTTTTCCACTGAGTGTTGACTAAGGTGAGGAATCAAGTCTGTGGACTTCTCGCTGACATAAACTGGGATGTTGGAAGTGGGTGACCAACTCATCTTGGTTTGCCTAGGACTTCCCAATTTCAGCACAGAAAGTTCTGTCTTGGGAATCCCTTCATTCCTAAGGGACACTGGGACAGGTAGTCATCCTAGAGAAATAAGACTAGAAAGACTAGATATTCCACTTACCGATGTTTTATGATAGATAAACTATTGCCACAATTAGTGATCTAGAATAACTACTATTTTGTTTGCTCTCCATTCTGCACTCTGGGCAGGGATCAGCTGAGTGATCCCTCTGCTGGTCTTGCTAATAGGTGTTTGGCTGCATTTAGCCAGAGAATTATCTGGAGACTGGGCTATCTGGGCCTCCTTCCCTTTCCAAGTAACCTCAGGACCTCTCCCTTGCCATCCTTGCCATGTGACCTCTATGTAGCTTTCTCTTTCCTCCCTTCTCTCCTTCCTTCCTTCCTTGCTTGCTTGCTTCCTTCCTTCCTTCCTTATACTGGGAATTGAACCCAGGGACATTCTACCCGGAGGTACACCTCCAGCCCTTTTTATTTTGAAACAGGGTCTTGCTAAATTGCTGAGGCTGACCTTGAACCTGCAATCTTCCTGTCTCAGCTTCCTAAGTACTGGAATTACAGGTGTGTGCCATCATGTCTGACTCTTCTTTTTTTTTTTTTAATAGCAGTTGAATTTTTTAACAGCTGAATGTCCTATACGATAATACAAGACTTCCCAGAATGCAAAACCTGCTTGACTTCTCAAGACCAAGGCCTTGTGGAACAGAGTCTTTCCCACCGCATCCTTAGTGCTTCAAACTGGCCACAGCATCATTCTGGAATACAGGTAACTACAAACTACATAGGAGTGAATACTAGCAGGAGCTCACCTGGGCTACTAAGGTAACAGGATGCTTACTGGAATTAATTGGACTTGGTGCCTGACACACGTGTTTGCTGGGCATCTGCCTTCCTCTCCTGCCGCTCTAAATAGAACTGAATATGAATAGTTTGTCTATTGGTCAGAGACTTCAAGAACTCTGGGGAGGTGTAGGACAAGTTTGTCTGTATTGCTTTTGCTGGTGCTGGAAGGTTTGCAAGGAAGCAGCAAGTCAGGAAGTCTGAGACTCCACAGGACTTGATTGTTCCAGGCACCATTTCTTGGACACCAACAATGCCAGGGTTTCTGCGCAGAGTAGGAATTTCAGAAATTCCTACTGAAATTTGCTCCTACTGAGCAAGGTACAGCTCTTGCCTTTAGAAGCAGGCTGGTTTCCACATAGACCCCCGTACCTTTCAAGCCTTGATTTTTTTTTTCCTTTGTGGTACTGGGGATTGAAACCAGGGGCACTCTACTTTGGAGCCACACCCCAGCCCTCTCCCCTCCCCCCTTTTTAAATTTTGAAGCAGGGTTTTGCTAAGTTGCTGAATGAGTCTGGCTTCGAACCTGTGATCCTTCTGTCTCAGTTTCCCAAGTACTGGGATTACAGGCGAGCACCATCATGCCTGACAAGTCCTAAAATTTAAACAAATGTCAACCATGGTCCCTGCCCCTTTTCTGTTGCAGTTTTAAGCCCTGCAGTGACTTAGCTGGTTTACCAGTCAGCCCCCTTCACTGTACTGTGAGCCTCCTGAGGGCAGATAGATGTCCAGTTCTTCTCCAACACCAAGGTGGATGAAGGGTGTCTTTGGACCAGGCGTTACCTGGGTACTCCCGGGAGCCCAGGAAACCAGCTGTCAATTGCAAACCAGTTACAAGTGCACTGGCTTCCACAGCCCTAGGGTTATCCCTCGCTTTTTTTTTTTTTTTTTTTTTTTCCTTCTTCTTTTTGCTGGAAAGAACCTGGGTCCTCTGACCCCAAAGCAAATGCCGCGTTAAAACAGCCCCTGAGCTGCTTCAGGCCACTGGGGCTGCTGCATGGCTTCCTTCCCTTTCGCTTCCTGACCACGTCTTCCATGATTGTGGACACTGTCTGGACATTTTGGCATCTTCCCTCTCTTCTTGTCCTCCCCAGTCCCGTCGTGCCTGGAGTCACGCCGGGCACCCGAGCGTCCCGCCTCTGCCCTGTGGCTTTAAGCTGGTGCCACCGCCGAGCCCCTCCCTCACCCCCCGCTCTCCCGGCTGCAGCTCCTCCCGCTTCTCCTCCTCCCTCCGCTCCTCCTCCTCCCGCTCCTCCTCGCCGCCGCCGGCCCCGCCGCGCTAGGCTCCTCTCGGCTCCCTGGACCCGCAGCCATGGCCGACATCAAGACCGGCATCTTCGCCAAGAACGTGCAGAAGCGACTCAACCGCGCTCAGGAAAAGGTCAGCGGCGGGCGGGCGTGGGGCAGGTGGCGCGGGGCGGAGCAGGTGCTGGCGACGCGGGCAGCGGGCCGGGCGGCGGGGGCGCCGGGGACCTGCAGATCTTGGCCCCGGAGCCCGCCCAGGTCGCCGCCGACCTGCTCCCCAGGGCCGGGCGCCGGGGACCCGCGGTCGCAGGTGCGGTGGCTCCGCACAGCTTCCGGAGCTGCATCTCCGGCGCCGGCTGCAGCTCGCCCGCAGGCAGCTCGCGGGGACGCGGGCCGCAGATGGGGCGGGAGATTGCGGCAGCCCTCCTTCCTCCGGGGGATTTCACCGCTACTTGAGTGCAGTAGAAAGGATGGATTTAGCAGAGAAACCACCAAAATAATGTTTGGACCAATAGGATTGGATCGCAAACAACCGACACCTTCATACAGCGCTGTCGTGTGAATCCTGGAGTTCAAAATAGAAAATACACTTTTTCCCCCCTCTTAAGTGTTTGACTCCCTTTTGATGCTAATGTCCTTCTCCGAAAGGTCAAATAAATGTGATCTGAACCGAAACAGTTTTTCTCTGCACATTTCTGCACGTAAGGGATGCTTATTCTGATTTAAAGAAAACATATTTCATTGGTTGGGGTCCCGTTGTTTTGCAAGCCATTCAGTAAACTGGCCATAGGAATTAATTTTTCTTCCCCAGGGATATGCACAAATGAAACTCAGGTCCCTAGCAAGTGCAGCCCGAGCAGTTGGAGGGTAGAGTAGAGGCACTGGGCTTGCCTGGCTTCCCAGCTGACTGCTGCATCTGGCTGCTCTAAGGTCTTTGCCTGTGTCCTGAGCAAAGGGCATTGTGGTTTTTTTTGTTTTGTTTTGTTTTTTAATTGTAGCTTGAACATTGTAGTAAAAAATGAACACTTGTTAATGAACCTCATGATTGGTATCTCTTGAACTGTGTTCTCTTTCACGCGGTATTATTTTCTATCCCTGGGATACAGAGTGTTTGGCATTTTCATCTTTTACTGGAAGTCAGATTTGCGCTGTTGCTCACTGTGACAGTGAATTTCCCTTTTCAGACCCACGCTCAAGCTGTCCCCAGTTCCAGCTGCCCCAAGGAACTGAGCAGAAGGGTCGGATCCCTTTGCCAGTCCCCAGGCCCAGAGGCTTGGAAGCTGCCGTTTGTACCTCCCTCCCTGCACACATGCACACTCTCAATGCAGTAAGAGGATTGAATTTCTTTTAATATCTACCCAAGCTCATCCTGACTCCTGGGATTCTCCTCTTTCCACTCCCTCAGCAGCCGAATTAGCAAGGCTTCCTGTCCCCTTCCAGGCCCTGGCTACTTGTCCGGAAAGCAGCCAGGGATCTAGCTGCTAGCCTTGAGATTTGGGACAGATTTTGCCATCATTTTTCCATACTATTTCATCCTTGTGTCATTACTTCCTCCTGCCCCCATTCCAAGTAATTATTTGAGTCTTTCATCTGAAGCTTTTCACTGAATCCACTTTCCATCTGTGAAGGAATTTAGTGATATCGTCTGCCTTTTTACATATTAAATTATTTCTTAATCTAGGTCACCAACTGTTAATATGCCTGAAATAAATGAAAAGAAAATGTAATCTCTCTTACAGAGCATTCAAGCCCATCTGAATAGTTGAAAACTCACTTTTCTCATGATTAAGGTCAAGTGTGTATTATGATTATATATTACGTGGGTGGTGTTCGTTCTGCTGTGAGCGTGGGGTTTAACAGACCCTTCTCGTGGAGCTTCTAGCAGCCCAGTTTCTGCCCTGGGTATAGCTGCTGATGAAATGTGCCTGTTGCATCTAGGATAGGGGGTGTAGACACTGAGAGGCTGAGCATAAGGTTTCCCTCCCTGGGTAAGTTTTACAGGTTTTGAGCTTGTGTAGCATTGGAGTATGGTTGGCAACAAGGAAGGGCCCAGTGAAGGCCAAAGGCAAACTTCCGGAGAATGGAAAGCACAGTATGATGGTGTTGGGGCTCCATTAGACGTCTCCCCGGACGACCCTCTCTTTCTGCTTCTTCAGCTTCCTCTTCTCCAGTGCACTTTCATCTCAGTAAATATATGCCATGTATGTTCTCGACACACTTTGCTCCTCTTTGCTTCTTAGTTTTCTATGCAGATTTCTCTAAAAAGAGAGCCCACATCCTTGACTCTCTTATCACTTCTGCTCTACCTAATAGTTGCACGAATTTTGGCTCCAAATGCATGACTGACATTATCTTTAGAGGTATGACTTATGGCTCTTTATGAATTTAAAATACATTTTTTTCTTATTGAAAGTCAGTCAGAGTTCATTGGAGAAAGAATGAAATATACATATAAGTAGGAAAAAAATCCAATAAATTAGGAATTTTGAAATTCTACATCCCAGAGATTTCATTGTCATTTGATGTGCATCCTAATACATCTTCCATGTAAATATTTATGGAACTAAAACAGCCTTATACTACATGGTTTGCAAACCTATTTCACTTGATAATAATGAAGAGCCTTCTATACATGCACATATCTTACATCAATGTTTTAAATGATTGATAGTATTGGAATGTATGAATTTTAATGAATTTCTTTCCCAATCCTTCTGTATATAAATACAAGCCAGTAAGCAAACTCATAGTGAGATTATCTGTACACACCCTTCATTATCTCCTTAGATGAACTCCTAGAGGGAGAATTATTGTATCAAAGGTATGCTTATTTTTATTAGCGGTAGATTGCCTTCCAGAAAGGTTGTACCACTTTCCATTTTCATCAGAAGTTCATGAGACACTTGCCAACTTTGGACAATAAAATAATCATTAGATATGCCATTGGAAAATATTAGTTCCTGGATCATTTCATTTTTTTTTTAACCAAACCTTTATTGCATCCCTATTTTTTAGCTCATGATTTGTTTATTCATATATTTACCCCTTTTCTGTAGCATTTCTATCTTGTTATCTGGAAGGATAAAAACTTTTTTGAACTTAAAAGTTGCAAACATTTCTTCTTTCTTTTCTATTTACTTTTTTCTAATAGAGAATGTTTATGTTTTGTGTATATTTGTGTAAATATATTGATTGGGTTTTGTATGGTTTCTCTTTTGGGTGGTTGAATAAGTTAGGATCCTGTCACTTGCCAAGTGTCAGAAAATTTGGACTGACTTAAAAAAAGGAATTTAATTGCCAATAATAAAATGAGCCAATATATTAGGGTTCTATACATATACACTCAAGTGAATTTTTAATATGTTAATATATACACATACATTCTTAGACATCCATAAATGCATGTGAATGTGTCTTTATTGTGTGTATTAACTCAGTTGATTCTTCCAGATGGGTACTATTACTGCCCACCTTTTACAGATGAAGAAGAGGTTAGTGGCATGCCTGACCTCATGCTGTTGGTATGTAACAAAGCGGGAGTTTGGACTCAAGTAGTCCAGGGTGTTCCCATTACAGGATACTGCCTCTTGTAATTATGAAAAGGGCAGGGCTAAAGAGACTTCAGGACGATGTGGATCAGGGGCTCAGCCACAGATTTTAAGTGTCGGGTGTCTTCTCCCCACCTCTCATCTGTGAGGTGCATCCTGTCAGCCCCATTTTTGCTCAGGTTCTTCTTTCATGGTGGCATGATGTTTGCCACCAGCTCCAGGCAAGAGCATGTCTTTCCGTCAGCATTTCCACAGAACTCTTTGGTACAGCTCTCATTGGCTCAAACTTGTACCTATTCCTGGAAGGAAAAAAAAAACAAACATTTTTATGACCAGGGGTCAGGGCCATGAGTTGGATTGGGCTCCGGCCACAAGCTGTTGCTAAAATAGAATGGAGCGATCCCTTGAAACATGTGGACTCATAGTGGAAGAAGATGGAAAACCAGAGTACAGAAGGAGGAGTGGAAGTGGGGTTGGCAAAATACAAGGTACCACTGAGGCATCCCTGGAAGGTGTTCTCCATATCATGTTTATACAAGTAGCAACATATTTAATAATTGATAATTTGATGTTTGCTTAAGACTTTCTCATCAAATTAATATACATGCAACTTAAAAAAATCAGATATTAGTAAAGGGCTGATTATGAAAAATAATAGCCCTATCCCTCTCTCTTCAACCTACAGTTTTGCTTCGCAGGGGCAACTTTGTGTACCACAAAATTTCTTAGAAATATGCTTATATAATTATTTATTGCTTTATTCTTTCATGTTTGATGAACATAAAGGTTTAGTTCTTTTACACTGTACATTATAACAAAAATTATTGATTGCTGAAATTACATTTTAAAGGGTTGAAGTACATTTTTTATTGAAAAAGTGTACAAATCTCAAGTGTCAATTGACAAATTTCTGTGTATATGGGTAACTGCATAGCTATCCTCCCTCAGACTGAGTTACAAACCATTTCTGTCATTCCACTTACCTATCGGTCCTCTTGCCTCTCTTGTTCTTCATTTTCATGTTCAAGCTTTTTAATTCTTTTTCTGTTATTCCTGGTAAGTGTTATTCCTCTAATTATTGGTAATTTTGATATCTTCTTTAGAGAACTATTTCTTAAAGTCTTTTGCCTATGTTTTTCATTTGAATTGTTTGATTTGTAGAAGTTCTCTGTATAGTCAAGATATGAGTTCTTCATCAGACAGTTTTTGTATTTTCTTCAATACAGTGACTTGGTTTTATACTTTCCTAATGATACCAGTGATGAGTGGCAGTTTTACATTTATGAAGTCCTGTCTGAGGATTAAGTTCAGTTTTGTTTTTAAATTTTCGACATGGTGTCTTGCAGTGTTGTCTACGCTTGTCCTGAATTCATGGGCTCAAGGGATTCCCCCTTTCCAGTGACATTTATTTGGCTTTCCAAATAGCTGGGACCATGGTGTGTGTGAGCCAGCTCCACTTTTGGTTTTCCTGGACTTAATAATTACCTTATTTTAAAAATTTGCTCCTTTTCTTCTCTTCTCTTTCCTCTCTTCTCTCTTGTAGGTACTGGGGTCTCGAATCTGTGATCCTTTTTGTCTCAGTTTCCTTCGCAAGTACTGGGATTACAGATTTGCACCACCCTACCTAATAAATAAGCTAAAAATTTGCTTATTTTTCTATGAATAATTTAGAATTGTTTCTTCTTTCTTTGTCAGATCTGTCAAATATCAATCCATATTATCCAAAAAATGTAATCATTCTGTTTTCTCACCTTGGAGACATCTCCTTTTGGAGCTTCTGCCATTTTGCCATAACGTGGGGTGATTTTTTTCTAGACTCGCTCTGTGGCTGTCATCCTGGGTCTTACCTTGCCAGGGTTGGGGGTGAGGCAGGGACCTGAAGTCTTAACTGCTGTATATGCCCAGGCTTTCTAATAGTCCTCTGTTGTTGGTGTTGTGCTTCATTCTCACCTATAGAACTGGATCCTGAGCTTTACTGTGTTTGTGTGTGTGACTGCAGTGAGAACTGGCTGCTGTTTCATTGTTTGCTCCTGTATAGGCACATTTCTTTTGTTCTGCTTGATTTGTTTCTATTCCTCTATCCTGCTATTTCTACAAAATGTATTAAACTCTCTTTTCTTACCCACTGGTGCTGCTCCTCCTGTTCTTGTCCTTGTGTGTTTGTCACTTTTTATTCTTTACTGCCATTTTTAGTTAGGCTTTGGGAGGAGATGGAAATAAGCTTTTTTTATTTAAATACTTGATCCCTTTGGATTTATCCACCCGCCCCTTCCTCTATTTGTGAAATCCAGTGAAATTTATCTGGTTTTAACCCTCCTTGACTTTGATGCAATATTTAAATCAGTGAAGCACTACCTTTAAACATTTTTAACACGACTTGAGTGAGCTGGGTAACCTTAGATATGTTAATACTAACGGCTTTAAGCATTGTTTTTAAGTATGGCTATTAAACTGTTTAAATTTTAAGGACCTGTTCAGGTTGATAAGCTGTATGTCAGTTTGTCTGTCCCAAGTGATTGTTACATAATCATCTTAGGTGTATTTTTCCCCCCACGCATACAGGTTTCCAACTAAATGGTAGGTGCCTGAGGACAGGAACCAAGTGTGTTGTGAACTGTGTGTACTTGGTGATGATGTGTTGATTTGACTTCCTGTGCTCTTGCTTTTAATCCCATTGGGCAAGCACATTTTTTAATGTACTTTTATTGGTGCATTGTAATCATACATCATTACTGAGGTTTAGTGTGATAAAAACATAAGTGCAAAAAGCACCCAGTGTGTCTCTCTCCTGATCTCACCCTGCTACCTTCATTTTTAATTGCGCTATTTGTCTTGTAATTATTGTCTGTGTTCTTTATTATTTTTGACACAAGCTCTTATCAGATATATGATTTGCAAAATTCTTTCCCATTCTGAGGTTTTTCACTTACTGTTGTCTTTGAAGCACAAAAGTTTTTGGATGAGGACCAATTCATCAATTTTTAATTTTATGGATAGTGCTTTGGGTATTGTATCTAAGAACTCTACTCAACCCAAACACATGGTTTTAAAGAATCTTTCCATATAATTCTTTCTATGACCTTTATGACATTAGCATATCACGTTGTTGTAGGGGTTTGGCAAGAGTAAAGGTCTATATATGTATATTAATGTAACAGTATTCACATGTGAGAGACTATTGAAGAATGCGGGATAAGGGGTGTGGAATAAACCATTTGTTTAATAATGCATGTATATTTCTGTGTAAGTGTATATATTAACATTTCTTATGTCCATCAGGCATGGATAAATTATCACCTTCTGAATTTTATTAAGTGAGTAAAGATTCTGAATGCTAAGCTAAGCTACAGGTTAATGGACCGCGATTCACTCGCATGATTCACTGTCATTTGATTTGTCATTTTGTGAAGGCGTTATAACAAATGGAATCATTGCTATGCTCTACTTCGTAGTGGAATCTTTATAAGTATTAGGTTGAACTGTGGAATTGCCATTTGTAAGTCAGTTAAATATTGACTGAGTCATGGAGTTCAACCCAATACCGATGACTGAATGAGAGGGTAAGAACATAATATTGTCCAGGCGGCGCAGGCGGTTCCTCCGTGCTGGTCGCCTCAGCATGCAATCTTAGAGCTCCTATCTCCTCCACAGAGCGACCACAGAGGGGCGGGAGGCCAGGCTAGCCCAGGCCAAATCCAGGCGAGCGAGTCTGCCCAGCAGAGCAGAGGGGGTAGAGGAGCCCTGGCTGCCGCCTCCAGTGGCGAAGTTCCCTGGGTGCTCTGCCAGGCTCCCATGGTGGGCCACTGCCTGGCTGGTCACAGCCTGCAGCCAGGGAGTCAGTGGATTGCCACTCCAGGTACGTTTTCATCTGACTGCACCTAGAACTGTGCCATGGCCGTGTTGCTCACCATCAATACCTTTAGATTTTCCACTGGGATACATTTTAAAGAATTGGAAGAAGTTTGATCCTGAAACTTAAAAATATCAGAAGTAAATTTATATGGCATCCTAAAAAAGATACAAATTTGAAAGCAGCTTAGCAAGGCGATCTTTACTTTATGCAAAAAGGGATCCTGCTACTAGTGTGTCAGGCCTGCAGGAACAGCCTGATGGAAAACTGCTGGGGTTTCATTTTCAGCTTGGGGTTTCTGGGCTGTGCTACTATTGGTGGGAACATATAGCCTCACAATCTTTACTTCATTGGCTGAACTGAATGCCGAGGGAGGGGTTGGCACATAGTATAGGAAATACTATCTTTACAAAAATACAAGCACATATAAGGTTACACAATGTAGTTTTACAAAATGAAGCCCAAGTGAAGCTATTCCTTTGACAGAAAAGATCTAATTGTATTCTCATAATCTCCCCTCCTTTGTTTTATACATTACTACTCTTTTGCTCTTAAGGGTGTCATCAATTCTAGCATCCTCAGCTAATTCATATCTAGAGCTAAATGATTTTTCTAGATCATCCTTCTGGTGACATCTAGTTGTTTAGCTGTTCTCTACTGACATCCTAGGTATAATTGACAAATCTCTGCTGATTGTAATATAATTTACTCTACAAAACAAAACAAAAATCAAAATCAAGCACAGCATACAATTTTGCATATTGACTACTATTACCGTGCCCATTAGTACTAATAATTTGCTTATTATAAGGGTTATCCACAACTGTCTTTTGTTCTTATGTATTTGGCAGAGCTGTCTATAAATCAAGCATCTTATTTTTTTCTTTTAGATGTCTGGTGGTCCTAGATCTGTAAAACCTCAAGAGGGACGGGTTTAATTTCATAGAATCTTATAAGGACTTCATTGAGTGGCTCTCTCTTTATACCCCAGAATAGCAAACTTGTTTTTGGTTATACTTTCCTGCTAGGTGTTCAAGACCAAATAGCTCAACATTGTGCAAACATAATGTATACAATTTTTGCTCTTAAGATTGGTCAGGTCTCTGGAGGGTCTCATTCTCACTAAGTAGCTTAGGCTTGCTGCATACCTGTGATTCTCCTGTCTCAGCCTCTCAAGTGCTGGGATTGCAAGCATGTGCCATCATAGTAATTTATCTAGTCCTCACTCACAAAGACTCTATGAGTAGATGCAACTGCTGCTTATATTTAAACATGAAGAAACTGAGAGTTTAAGAAACTTGTTCAGAGATAAAATGGCAAGTGATGAGATTAGAATTCAATTCCAGGCACATGATTAAACACTTAAAAATATTAGCTTAATTAACAAATCTACCAGTTATTTTATTAACTATATGTAAGATATTTCCTGTTTGCATAAATGAAATAGCTATATATGTTTTATCTCTCTTTTTATTCTTTTGTAAATAATTGTAGGAAAATATTGCAACATTGGTGATCTTTGGGGGAAGAAATTAAGAGAAGGTAAAAGTGATAGAATTCCACCTTTCAGTCAGTGGAGGGTTTCAATATTTAGTACTTTGACAATAAAGTTTCATATTAAGAAAGTAATGCTACTTACACATGACCTATCATCTTTATACTTTGTAAAATAATAGACACCCAAATTTCCAAATGGAAACACTTTCCATAGCAAAACTCATCTTTCTATTGCCATTTTACTTATACATCAATTTTCAAAAAATATTTCGTTTCACTTTTTATAAACAGATGACAGTTTTAGCTACTATCAGATTCCCTGAAGTTTTATTTTTTATAGACGTATAATAAAAGCTTTTAATTTTATTTAAAAAAAAATTGGTCAAGTCTCCTTAGGGTTACTCCTAGAGAATCTGTGAGGCTTTTCCTCCACCATTTGTGCCATCTACCAGGATTGGTCATGGTCTTGCTGACCATTTCCTTCCTTTGAAACATAGGGGCCATTGCCTGTCCAATGACTCCCCTTTTTGCAATCTGGTGTCTCCCAATCTCTGGGGCTTTCATGATTCCCCTGTTGTGAGAAGTCAGATAACTCATCAAAGTTGCAGCAACCTTAGAGAGGTCTTCTCCTGGGTCTTATTTGACCATGGAGGGCTAGGGCCAAAATATTGGCTGTTCCTTCTTAGCAATTTCATTTCCTGATTATTTTCCAAGTCTCAGTTGTTGAGCACCTAGAAGGTTAGTTTCACCAATCTTTTTAAATGAATAGGACTCAATACTATAGCTTGCTCTGCAGGTAATGACTATTAAAACATTGTCTAGGTTTTTTTGTTAAAATTGTATATCTGTAATGTTAACAGACAATAATAAGAAAGATATACAAGGAAAATATAAGCACAACTATTAGGGACAAAACAAATCCAGTATAATATTTATAATAATTCTGATAATATATAATAGTTCTGATAATATTTGATGACAAATAAATCCCCACTTAAGTTTGGCTTTATATAAATATAAACCTTTGCCTTTCATTTATCTAATATGTCACCACAGGATAAGTTCTCAGGGACAGATACTGAATTACCTATGACCTTGTAATTTTGTGTGCTTTAAGGGGTTTTCTTGTCTTACTCTGCCTTAAAAAGATAATATCTGTGAGATCTCCCCAAGTAACTTTTAATACTCATTTATAACAGATATACCCAATTTCGCAGATTATTTCTCCAATATTATAATGTTGCAGGATGCTTGGTCCCTGCAGCCTGGTCCCCAGAGACAAAGGAAAGCCCGTGGCTCAAATCAGAAAATCAGGCTACTTTATTCACTGGTGAAGACTCAGTAAGCAATAGCTTCAGAACTGGGCCACAAACAAGGAGATTGCATGATTTTTATACCCTCGGTCTCTTAATTTTGGGAGGGGAGGGGGTAAGCATGAGATTTATTTTATGTAGCATAAGGGAGGCACAAAAGCAGAAAGGCTGTTAAGACATATATCATCTCCCTTTCTCTTCTGTCTCTTATGTTGCAAATGGCCCAAGGAAGCTCTGGCTTTTTTTACATTAGGGAGAGTCCCTGTGTTGTGGAATTTTAATTTTTCCTGTCTTACATCTAAATTCCTAACTAAGAATAACTCCAAGGCCCCAACTGGTCGTCCTACCTCATGCCTCCCTTTGAGAATTCTCAATATATTTTAATGAGAAATTATCAACCTTTAGGGTTACTTTCAGACAGAGTCATGAAGGCAGCATAAGGGGGTGAGTCCCTCTTAGCTAACGAGGTTCTTATTACTTGCTGGGTTAAACCTCTGATGCATGGTATGAGACAGCATCTAACCAGTATGAAAACTCCCATTACTATTATTAAGGAGATTAAGACTGAGGTTTTTCCAGTTTCTGAACCAATTTTGGATCATATTACTGAAAGCATTGTTAACCCCAGAGTTTTCTGACAATATATCAGCCAGGGTGGTCAAACCTTTTAAGGCTTGAGTGATGGTTCCATCAGGGGCAGTGTTATTTGGTGTGAAGGTACAACATTGACCCCCCCCCCCCCACTGACATCTCCTGTGTGAGATATGCTGTAAAGTTGGCTGACTTGAGGGGAGGATGAATATTTGGCCATCTTAGTGCTGGTATCTACCTCAGGGAATAGGAGGGACAGAGCCTTATAAGTTTTTTTTTTAACATTTTTTTATTGGTGCATTGTAATCATATATCTTTGCAAGGCATACATGCACACACCTCTCATTTAACCTTTTCTCAATTCCTGCCCCATTACCTTCCCCCTCCCTCCTTCTTTTGTTCAGTTTACTGGTTGACTTTGCTATGTTTGTGAATGTACATCATGTGCATTAGGGTGTTCCCCCCAACTTGCCCCATCACCTTCAGTTAAGTCACCTTCTTTGCTCATCTAAGGTTTCTCCTTCTTCCCCCAGAGTCCCTCATATGACCCACTTTCTCCCTAGCTTCTGCATATTAGGGAGAACATCTGAATTTTTACTTTTTGTGACTGACTAATTTCAATTAACATAATGTTTTCCAGTTCCATCAATTTCCCTGCACATGACATGATTTTGTTCTTTATGGCTGAGTAAAATTACATAGTTTTGTAATCCGTTCATCTATTGATGGATATCTTGGCTTCTTCCATAGTTTGGTCATTGTGAATTGTGCAGCTATAACCATAGATATACATGCATTGGTCTAATAGTTTGATTTCCATTCTTTTGGGTAGATACCCAGAAGTGATATTCCTGGATCATAGGGTAGGTTCATTCCCATTCTTCTGAGGAGCCTTCATACTGTTTTCCAAAGTGTTTGCACTAATCTGTAATCCCACCAACAATGTATTAGGGTTCCCACTTCTCACCAGTATTTGTTGCTGTTTGTGTTTTTGATGACTGCCATTGCAATTGAGGTTAGGTGAAATCTCAGGGTAGTTTTGATTTACATCTGTCTGGTTGCTACCTTTATGTCTGAAGGCACATTGGAAACTGAGCCCCTGAGGCACATCAGAATTTCCCAAAGAGTATACCTTCTAAGGTTCTGAGGTCTGAATATATCTCCAAAAAGCCTATGTGGAAAACTCAATCCCCAGTGCAATGGGCCCTAATGCCAGATGTTTCAGGCATGAAGGCTTCACCCCCATGATCTAATTAGTGCTGATTATAAAAGAGCTTGAGGCTGCCAGTTCCATCTTTTGCTCTTTTGCCATGGGATGGTGCATCAAGAAGGCTCTGGTCATATGCTGGCACCTTGATGACAGACTTCTCAGCCTCTAAAACTGTAGAAACACGTCTTTGTTCTTTACAAATTACCCACTCCCAGGTATTCTATTACGACAGTATAAATTGGACTATGGCATCTTCTTTTCCACTAAATTTCTCTGGTAGTATTAGAGATTGTCAAAATTAAAAATAATAGTTATGAGGACATTCTTGTCAGGATAAAGGTTTCCTTCTTCTGTTCCCCTGCACCCTAACCAGGCATACAATGACATATTAATTTTTCTCTGGAATAAGCGAAGTAGGGAACCAGAACTATAGGAACTCAGACTTTAACATTAGTAAAAAAATAAATATGTCACATTCTTCTTTATGTGACATATTTGGTGTGTGTGTGTGTGTGTGTGTGTGTGTGTGTATCTGTGTGTGATCCATCTATGGACCAATGCAGTTTTTCTATGTACCAATACAGTTTATAATGGCTCAAATTCTTGTATAATCAATATGGCCCAAAATAGGTAATTTCTTTAGTCCATCCAGTGATCAAGAGAAACTCGTATTCCTCCTTAGAGTCCCCATCTCTTGTGATAAGTCCAGGAACACAATTTCCTCTCTCTACACAAGTCGGTGGTTTTTTCCTACGGTTTCATTGATTGGGGTCCCCCAAAGGGACCCAGCATTTAGATACTTAAACAAGTAGCAAAGTATTTTGACTGATGGTCTCAAGGGCATGGGGCAGGAGCCTCTCTCTCTAGGATTATATCCAGCCTCAGTATGCCTAAGCCTCAAATGTGTGAATCTATCAGTGAATGCTCTTATTTTCTACCCTTTGTAATAGTGCTGGGGACTGAACCCAGGGACATTCTACCTCCGAGCTACACTCTCAGCCTTCTTTTATTTTTTATATTGAAACAAGGTTTTGCTAAGTTGCTGAGGCTGGCTTTGAACATGTGCCATCCTCCTGTCACAGCCTCCCATGTAATGGGTTAACAGGCATGCACCACCATGCCCAGCTTATTTTCCACTTCATTTGTGCATATACACACACAGATTCTCTCTCTCTAAGATTTGCCCATGGTGCCAGGGTTTCTACATCAGACAAGATTTACTGCCAGCACACACTGTGCCTGAAATTATCTATTCTATTCTACTCTTCTACTTTAAGAAAAAAAAAAAAAAGAATAACCTTGTTGGGACATAGAAAATTGATTTTAAGTCTTTAATTTGAAAAACACTGCTTTCCTGTAAGTTGACTGTCCTTTGGGCCACTTCAGTCCACCTAAGGGCATATGTATGTGTCTGTGAGTATATATACAATTATATCACTGTATTTAGTTATATACACACATGTGATTTAGTTTCAAACAAAAGAATATTGTGACGTACCTTGGGAGATTATGTGTAGAGAAGGGAAAGTATTTTAAAAAGTGGTAAATTCTGATTTTTTGAAGTCTACAAATTTCCACCTTACTGTTCAAACACAAAACTTTAAAATTTTCTATCCATTTATACTAGGAGTTATATGAGTAGAACTCCTGAAGAAATAAACTGGCCAGTGGGCTTCTGTGAAGGGAATGAATGATGTAAATATTTCTTGTGTTGCAGATAAAATATCCAGGCATTCTCAATAATGGCTAATATTTATGCAATGAAAATGTTACCACTATGGAATTCAATGAATTTGTCCATGAAAGACTATAATAAGATTGTAAATATAGAATCATGCAAAATTAAAGTGATAGTCATCATGATTCCCCAAGGATATAACCATGCCTGACTTTCAACATGGAAATGCTGACACTTCATTCTTTTAGATTCAAAATCTAAATTTAAGTATTCCATTTGACTATAGTTCTACTTCCTGAATATATATTGAACAAATCCCTTATTTGGAATGGTGTTATATGAAGCTATGGATAAAATCTTAGTTTTGAAATATTCGTTATGCTATAATCGTAGTATCAATTTTGGTTACCCTGAAGCTACTTAGAACAGATGTACAAAAATCATAAAACCACTATTTTGGTATTTTCATCTTTCTCAGATGCAATTAATTAGTTGAAGGCTTAGTTTATGAGTAGGAGGAGCTTGAAAATATAATAATTGAGCATGTTAACAAACATATATGTATGATTTTCTTTATTGAAGTGTCAATAATGATTTAATAAACTATCCATGGGCATATGAATAAATGCACTTTTGCCATGGCACCTAAAACTGTAAAGGATGCTATACTTACATTCTCCAATATTTATCTATTCTGTTGTCAATAATATGTTAGAATTCATTCATTCTTTTATGTACTTATTGACAACCTAATATGTGACAGATTCTTGCTAGATATAGATAAAACCTAATTTTTGTGTGTGTGGTAGTGGGGATTAAACCCAGGGCAATTCTACCCATCTCATTTTTAAAATATTATTTTAAAATATTCTTTGAGCTACACCTCAACACTCCAAGCCCTATTTAATATTTTGTTTTGAAACAAGGTCTCTCTAGTTTGCTGAGAGTGTCACTACTTGCTGAGGATTTCCTTGAACCTGTGATCTCTCAGCTTCCCAAGCTGATTACAGATGTGTGCCACCATGCCTCCTGGATCAGATATAATTTCATTTATTGCATTTTGCAGATATTGGTTTTTTTTTTAAATAAATTGAAGTCTTGTGATACCCCTGTATTGAACAAATCTATCAGTGCCATTTTTCCAATAGTTTAAATGTCATTAACACTTATTAGCAATAAAGTATTTTTAAATGAAGGTGCATACATTGAATTTTTAGACATAATGCCATTGCATACTTAGAGTGAATATAAATGAAAACATAATTTTTATATGCACTGGGAAACAAAAAATTCACGTGACTTGCTTTACTGTGATGTTTCTTTTAATATGGTGGTATGGAACTAATCCCACACTTTGAGGTATGACTGTACTTATAACATAGCAGTCAACAAAGGTGTCATGGTTGCCCATGTGGACCAGCAAGAGTTGATAGAGAGTTAAATCTCTGCACAACTAGAAGCTCCATAGTTATTTATTAAAAATCATAATTAACAATTCTGTACTTTGGAACCAACCTAGAGGGAGAGGATTGGATACCCTTGCCTGAAGAAGGTAGATTTTAACGTAAGATCCTAAGGCTGAACTGAAGCCATCAGGCAAGAGCAGCTGGGGTGAATGCAGGAGTCAGGAAGTACTCTTGATCTCTCACTCTTTGCCCATACTTGTTGAACATAAATAAGAGCTGTAGTATAGAATACAGAATTGACTATAAATATTGGCCTTATAAGTAATACCTTCTACCATATGGGTATTTAACTAGGCAAAGGAGACCCTAATTAGAATGGTCCCACTGTAGTAGCAATACCTGTTCAGTGTGATCGGATTTTATCCTCACAAACTGAAGAGTCATTCTGGAGCATAGTTGCCCCCTTGACATAGAGCCAGAACACTGCTTCAGAACTGACTCACCCTCTGAATTACTAGTCACACAAAGACTCCTTTGTAAAACTGCAGTAAACCTAGCCTGCTTTCATGGATTTGTTGAGAGTAGGGTCTCTTATTTTAAATGATCAGAAGTCCAAAATAAAAGTAAAATCCCCTATAAAATTCTTAGATGTTATATATCTAGAAAGATTATTCTGTCTTCAAAACGTTTAATTGCAGTTTATTATTTAATTTAATTAACTGGTTAAATGTGTGTGTATTTGCATAGTTTATATATATATTGCATATATATGCAATTTATTTAGAGAGAGAGAGAGGGAGGGAGTAAGGGAGTGAAGGAGAGAGAGAGGGAGGGAAGCAGGGAGGGAGAGAGAGAGAGAGAGAGAGAGAGAGAGAGAGAGAGATTAAGGTTTGTATCAACTTGACCTTTTATGCCATTGCATTGCATTGCGTTGACTGTTTTATAGGCAGTGGTCTTGGATTTAGGAATAATCAGCTTGAGAAGATTTGCAACTTGGAAGGAATCTTAAATTGGGGGAGGGACTCTTTTTGGTAGAAGACAGTCATTCTCATCTTCCTAATAATGTTTACAAGCCCTTAAATAGCATAGATGGTTCAAGCCTTGGAAAGATCTCCCAATTCATGGTAGCATAGCTTAGGACAGTGTGTGCAGTATGAGACCTTTCACGCTTTGTAATTTCTTAATATTTGAGACATCTGTACAAGAAATCATGCCTCTTTAAGCTATAGACTTCTGTAGCATAACAACTATTTCTTGATTGTTGTCTCTTTTTGATGGGTTTTTCTCTATGAATTTATAGGAAAATGATTCCTGGACTTCTTTTTCTACACTTTCACAAAATACTTGTGTCTAAGGGAACCCCTAGCATTTTTGAACTGTGGGGTAGAACATAAAACCTACATTGTAGGATTCTTATGGGAACCTACACTGGCTAACAATTACTCTTGTTAAGTATAGAGAAGAATCTAGAAACCAAATATTTCCAGGGCAGTGTGGTCAGAAAAATTTGAGGAGAGGGCAAGTTTAAAATGCAGATTCTTGGGCCTAGTTACAAATTTATCACATCAGAATTTCTTAAGTAAGACTTGAGCATATACATTTTAAATAAATTCCTTAGGTGGTTCTAAGGAATGATGAATTTTGGAAAGCATACTGCCTTAGAGAAAGGGGTTTGGTTTAGTTTTGTGGTAGTTATGAGTGTGTAGGTTCATTTCAGTGTTATAATATGGGTAGGGAGTAAATATACTTCTGATGCAGTACAGAGAGAATGGTCAAAAGCAGTGTCCTGTAGGACGTTTAAAAATTACCCTTGTGCTTACAAAGTCTACCTAAATTTCAGAGAAATCAATCAGTTTTCTGAAAGTGAAATTGGAAATGTTATTCAAAGACTAAATGGCTTCCATACTAATAATGTTATGCAGCATGGAAGGCTGGATTCATTGTAATCTAATTCTCTAAAAGCTAGTTAAAACTGGTTAATGCATGCAGCAGTTATAAAAATGCAACAAGATGAAATACTTGGATTAAAAAAAATCTGTTGCATATATTTGGTAGAAAGCAGGAGGAAACAGGGTGAGTTTGAGGGACTTACAATTACAGTGATCTAACATGCTTTATTATGGGGTAAAAAGTAATCAGATTGTTTAAAATGCCTACTAGGGAGAGTTATCGAAACTCAGAGGAGGATTTTGATCTACTGTTGGGGAAGGCCCACTTTCTAGGAACTTGAATTTTCTTTTCAGTATTCTATTGAGGATTTATGTATCCATATTTACAACAGGCATTTCCATGTAGTTTTCTTATGATATCTTGGCCAGTTTTTGAATCAAGGCAACAATGGCCTTATAGAATGAATGGGGAAGTGATCCGTCTTCTATTTTTTTGGAGGAGTTTATGCAGGATTGGTCTGAATGCTTCTTAAAATGTTGAGAGAATTCACCAATGAAGCAATCTAGGCTAGGAGTTCTTACTTGTAGGAAAATTTTTTTATTGCTAACAAATTTTTGTTATATGTTTTAGGTATAGATTTTCTATTTTTTTTAAATGTGTAATCATCTTTATATTTATTTACTTATGTATTTATTTTTACACTTTGAATCAGTTTGGTAGTTTGCATCTTTTCCATTTTACCTCGTTTATCCAATTTGTTGGCATATAAATTGTTCATGGTATTCTTTCTTATTCTGTAATATCCTTTGTTTCATTCCTAATTTTAGTAATTTAAGTCTTCTCTTTTCATTTCTTGGTCAGTATAGCTAAAGCCTTGTCAATTTGTTGATCTCTTCAAAGAACCAACTTTTGGTTTCATTGACTTTATTATTTTTATATTGTGTAGTCCATTTATTTCTAATATCCTCTTTATTATTTCCATTTTTCTTTTGGGGAGCTTAGTTTGTATTTAATTTAACATGGAAGGTGAGATTATTTGGCAACTTTCTTCTTTTTTAATATAGGTGAATACAGCTATAAATTTTATATTGGGTACCTTTGGTGTTGCATCCCGTAAGTGTTGGTATGTTGTACATTCATTTTTGCTTATGAAAAGAATAAAATACTCATTTTCCTTGTGATTTATTCTTTGGTAAATTGTTTTAGAGGGTGTTGTTTCATTTCCACATATTGCTAATTTTTCAAATTCTATCTTTATTTCTAATTTCATTCAATTGTAGCTGAAAAACATATTTCATTCCTTTTAAATTTATTGAGGCTTGTTTTATAGTCTAATGTAACTTTCTCCTATCCTGAAGAAAGTTTCATGTATACTGAAATAATTGTATTCTGATGTTGTTAGGAGGAGTGTTCTGTAGAGATGTGCTAGCACTAGATGGTTTATGGAGTTCTAGTTTTCTGCTTCTGGTTGGTATTCTCTCTACTTGATATGTCAAGTATCAAGTATGGCATTTTCAACTGTTATTGTTAAATTTTCTGTTTCTTTCCTCAATTATGTCAGTTTTTACTCCACATATTTTGATACTCTTCTTACGTATATAAATTTTTATATTATATCTGATTATGACTTTTTGCAATTACAAAATGTCCTTGTTTCTAGTAACAATTTTGTCTTAAAGTCTATTTTGTGGATAATAGTACAGCTAGCTACTCATGCTCTCTTCTAGTTATTGTTGTCCTTGTGACTTCAACCTGTTTGTGTCTTTGACTATAAATGATATCTCTTGTAAACATTATTTAGTTGGATTTTTAAAATATATTTTGCCAATCTCTGCCTTTTAATTTAACCTATGTTTAATGTAATTACTGAAAAGGTAGGATATTTTCAGTACGGCATTTTAATTCCTTTGTCTCTTTTACTATTTTTAGTTTTCTGGCCTTGAGTTACAATTAATTTATAGTAATCTAGTTCAGCTTAATGCTAACTTAATTCAAATTGTGTACAAAACTTTGCTTTTATGTTTTATGTAGATTTATTTTCTTTTCCCTCCTTTGTGTTATGATTGGCAAACTATCTTTGTATATCATATGACTATCATGAAGATTATTATTATTGGTTTATGTAGTTGTCTTTTATATCAGATGGAATAAAAAAGGGGAACAAAAATACATTTCCACTGGCTTTTAAGTTAGCCTTTGTGAAATAGCTCTATTAAGTATTAATTAGCTCATATGCTCATATCAAATGATAAAACAAGATAATAGTAGGAAATATTTATATTAGCAGATTTATTAAATTTACTACAGCTAAAAACAAAGCATGAAGATTTAAAGTTTAGCCTTTTTGTAATTAAATATACAGTTATATTATATTAAAAGTTTAGACTATTGAGAGAATGTTTACTACCTCTCTTTATAGTTCCATGGTTAGGAGCTATTAAGTATTACTATGACATTCCCATATATGTGCAACATTTTTTGCATTTTTTTCTGGGTCCTCATAGCTTTTATTTTAAAGCTTTTTTCCATTTTTTATTATTCTCTATCCCCCCAGCATATATGAGATTTTAAAATAAGTCTGTGATTAATACCTTAGAGAATGAATCCATTTATTTTCTCTTGTGTTAACAGAATACCTGAGGCTGAGTACTTTATAAAGAAATGAGGTTTATTTGGGTCATGGTTTAGAAGGCTGAAAGTTCAAGTTCAGGCAGTTAAATCTGCTCAGCTGTGGTCAGGACCTTCTGGCTTTAGCACAACATGGAAGATGGCATCATGGTGGAAGTGTGTCCTAGATGGAGGGAGCAGTCCCACAATAAGACAGAAAGCAAGAAGTATTTGGGTGCCTGGCTTGCTCTTTTTGTAACAGCCCACTCTTTTGGGAACTAACCAAAGTCTGAGGGGACTACATGGATCTCTTCTAAGCTTGGTGCCCTAATAACCTAATTACCTTGCACTAGGCCCACGTCTGAAAGGGGCATCATCTCAGCATCAACACACTGGGGACCAAGTTTCCAACCCATTGATTTTTGGAGGAAACACCCAAACCAGACCATAGCAGGATGGAATTACTGATTCTTTAGGGTGAACATTGTTTAGCTTTTAGAGATGGTTTCCAAAGTGGTCAATCAAATTTATATTCCCCTCAAATTTTCAGAGTTTAGGAAGCTGTTGCCTTTCAGTTACAAGTTTTGTATTGAGAACTGAGTTGAATTTGTCTACATATCTCCATAGGACTCATTTAATGATTGAATGATTTTATCTTTATGTATTTTATGTATAATCATGGGAACATTTCTCTCTCGGGAACCTGCCAACATTTTGTGTTCGAATTCAGTGGTGGGGGCATGTTCACTACTTTTAACTGATACGACAAGTTGCTTGTGTGGGGAACTGTATACATGTCTGTCTATGGTGGAGATTGGCAAGGGGGAATGGGGAGGGTTGTGGTGCCAATCGTCACATGGTGGCAGAGGTTTTTATTTTTATGTGCTTTTATTGGTGCATTATAGTTTCCTATCATAATGTAAATCATGTTGACAATGACATACATGCACACAGCACTTGGTGCCCCTCCTCCGCCTTTCTATCTTCCCCCTTTCCAAACAGAGTATTGAGATTGACATTAGTATTTTCACATATGTATACATAGTTGATGTTAGTATTTCCAATAGTGAACCTCAGTCTTCTGCCTCCCTTCCCTTAGACCACTTCCCTGGCTCCACTGAGGTTTCTCCTCCATTATCTGGAGTCCTTCTGGAGTCCATTGGTGTGGCATGAGCTGATTGGCTCAGCCTTACCTTGGTTTATTCTGGCACTGTACGTTCCCCTGCCCTGTGTTTGGAGTGATGCTGGACTCTGATCTTGAGCCCTTGATGCAGAGGCATGGAGTCATTATCATAGCAACTGGCCTTCTCTCCAATCCAGAAAATTTCCCAGAGAGTCTTCCAAATAACCATTTATTCACCATGTGACTATCATGGACAGCTTAGGGAGCCTAAGCTTCTGGTCTTTCTTTGCCTGATTACTCTATGAAGCTACGGTGATGTAGCTGTGCCCTAGATTGGTGAGAGGGGTGGTTCAAGAAGTGATCTTTTCAGTGTTTAATGGGGTGTAAGAGCCATAGGCCCCTCTAACCTTCACAGTAAAAGTAGGAAAGGATCTGGGCATGGTGGGGCATGCTTGTAGTCCCAGTACTTGGGGGGCTGAGACAGGAGGATTGTAGGTTTGAGGATAGCCTCAAACATAGTAAGACTCTTAGTAACCTGGTGAGACCTTGTTTCAAAATATAGGGCTGGGGCTGTAGTATGGAGATAGAATGCTCCTAGGTTCAATTCTCAGTACCACAAAAACCAACCAACCAACTAACAACAAACCAACCAATAAAAAAAAAACAAAAGCACAGGAAAGGAAATAATTGGGATGCTTTTAAAAGCATCAAAAGTTGGAAAGTAAATAATTAGGATGCTTTTTCTCTTTTCCATGGAGAGGAAGGCTGTTTTTCTCCATTTCTTTATATCTTCCTTGCACAGAGCTCGTCATGCTATCAAGGACACAGGGAGCAACTTCTTACCACCACAGGAGGAAGTGCTCTATGAGCTGAGGCTTCTGAATCTTATTTCCCTCTATGAACTTCAATATACTAAAGAGAAAAAAAAATGAAAGATTATGAAAAATACTTGAGTCATCTTAATTCTTGTGCCTAGCAATGGAGTGTTTGAGGGGACCTAAGGGAGGGAGGCGGAAAGGGGGAAGGAGACTCGATGAGGGGGACACTTCAGAGGACCTGTTGGACTTACACAAATTTATCAATGCCAATCACAATGTTGTGCACAACATTGAGGAGGGAAGGTGAGGGAACGGGGTAGGATCTGGGCGAGGGTTCGCTGAGTGTTGTGTGCATGTATACCTCTATCACTTCATCATGACGTATGATTGCAATGCACCGACAAAATTTAAAAAACTAAAACCCAGCCGGGTGTGGTGCTGCACGCTTGTAATCTCAGCATTTGGGAGACTGAGACTGGAGGATCCAGGTTTGCGCAGCCAGACTCAGCTACCTAGTGAGGCAGTACGCAACTTAGTGAGACCCTGTTTCAAAATAAAGGATGAAAAATAGAGCTGAGGGTATAGCTCAGAGGTAGAATGCCCCTGAGTTCAATCCCCAGTACTGCAATAAATAAATAAATAAATAAAATAAAAAACTAAAACCCATGAAGGAAAAAAAAATTGGGTGTTTATTATCTTTTAGGCAGTATTATGAGCAACTTGCATATATTAGCTCATTTAGACCTCATAGTAAACCTATGAAATTGGTGCTATTATTATCTCTATCTTATAAATGAAGAGACTGACAGAAAGGAAGAGGTCAGTCAACTAGCTTGAAGTTACTTAGCTAGGTAAGTGTGCACTTGGGATTTGACCATGGAAATCTGATTCCAGAGAGTCTCTATTTTCTGAAATGACTGAAGACTTCACAGTGCAATGTTTTTTTTTTTTTTTTTTTTCATCAGTTCTAGTGACGTGTTTCTGCAGCACTGAGAAAATGTTGGGTGTCCTGTAGCCAAGGGTAGGTGAGAAATTCTAAGGGGTCTGATATTTGAAAAGGTTTAAATTTTAAGTTCTAGGATATTCTGGGTGGTAATTTTTTATTTCCAGTGATGAGGACTGAACTCAGGGCCTCGTGCATGCTAGCAAGTGCTCTACTACTGTGCTATATGTCTATTACCTTGGGTAGAAATTTTGCTACTGGGTAGTTGTATTTGATTTTCTGTAGGGTAGAGTGAAGCCCTATTGCTGCCATTCTGCTAGTTTTGTGATGTCACTCTTAGGTTTCATTTTTTTTTATCTGTCATTCATTGTTTATGTGTCATTGTTTTTATATCGCTGTGACCTCTCAATTATCTTCTTAACTTTAGATATTTTTTGTATGTTTACTGAATTTTTCTTAAAATTTTGACAATCATCTGTTTTCTATTTTATGGTAGTTTTATTCTAGCAACTTACACTGATTTAATATATATATGAGAGCCGGGCGTGGTGGTGCACGCTTGTAATGCCAGCATTTGGGAGGCCGAGACCGGAGGATCCGGGTTCTCGGCCAGCCTCAGCTACCTAGTGAGGCACTCTGCAACTTAGTGAGACCCTGTTTCCAAATAAAGAATAAAAAATAGAGCTGGGGGTATAGCTCGGAGGTAGAATGCCCCTGAGTTCAATCCCCAGTACCACACACACACACACACAAATATATATATATATATATGTATGTATATGTATATATATTATATATGTATGTATATGTTATATATATATTATATATATGTATATGTATGTATGATGTTTATTATGGTTTGAGTTTGGAAAATCCCCCAGAAAAGCTCCTTGTGTTCCCAGTGCAGGAAGGTTCGGAGGTGGGAGGCATGGCTGGAGGAGGGTAGGTCACGGAGTCATGGCTTTGAGTGCTATATCTGTCCCTGAATGCTTCCTGTTTCTCTCTTTGTTTCCAGCGACTATAAGCTGAGAAAAGCTTTTCCTTGCATTGATATATTTACCTTGAAGTTAGCTGACTATGGACAGAACCTCTGAAAGCATGAGCCTAAATAAACCTTTCCTTCTCTAAGTTGTCCAGTATTTTGGTCACAGGAATGGAAAAACTGACCGAAGCAATGCCCAAAGTCTTGTGGGATCTGGGAAGGGGGCACTAGTACCTTGGGGTCTTAGTGTCTTAAAAGATAGTTTGGAAAAATTATAAAGAATTCTTGATTATCTATGAGTTCATTTTTTTTTATTTTTACGAAATGAATATCTTACAAAATTTTCACACCTCATCCTTATTGAGCACCAGGAGAAGTAAGAGAAAAATGTCCCACCAAAACATAACCTTACAAAGTGGGGAGGAAGAGAGCAAAACATTGATGTGTATGCTCTAACAAATCAGCAAATGGCAGATTTCTGCAAAGGGCTATTTCCTAAGCCATCAGAACACTTGTGTGTGTTCTATATCTGCTTTCAGCAACTCACATATGCTAAGAATTTTGATTTCCACTTAATTTAAGCTCACTTCAGTAACTATTTTCATCTTCCCAGATGTTGTTCCAGAACTCTTCAATTCAGTCAATTTTACATGATCCATCATAGAAACTCTGTATCATTCATTACATGACACATGTAGTTATTTTCCTTATCATGTTGCCCCCTAATATTAATCTTTCCCTTTTCCTGTAGTAACTCAATGACAACTTCTGCTGGGATATGGCTATCCAGATTCATTTGTAGTTAGATGTGGCCATGTGACTAAGTTCTGACCAATGGGAGGTAAACATAGAAGGCATAATAACTTTTAATTCTTGATCCTCTCCTTTCTTCATGGGTTGGTTGTAGATACCCTGGTGAGAGCTGGACCTTAGATTGTGGGACAGACTCGTGCCAGCCCTTATGTTAATCAGAGCAGGAAAATGAGATAGGAGAAGCCTGGGTCCTCTATGCTATGGAACCACCATAGCATCCTGGGCTACTTAAATAGGACAGTACACAAAAGAGCAAAAAAATTCTGTCTCTGCAAAAGCTATATATGTATATTTTTACCTTTATTCCTAAAGCTAAACCTCTTTTGTAAAGTTTACTTTGAACCACTTGAAACTGGCATCTTTTGACAAATAAAAAATTAAGTATCAACAATTTCATACAGTTCAACTTAAAAATACACATTTATTTATTTATTTATTTATTTATTCATTCATTTATTTTTCATTGAATTTGCAACCTACTATTTGAGGTTGCATATTGTGGAAGGAGAAAGGATTTTATGGAAGGTGCAAAGATCGCTCAGGCTCAGTTCAGAACAGGAGATAATGAGCAGATGTTTGATTACTTAGAAATTGTCCAGATTATCTCTCAAAAAGGCATAAGAATTCCTTGGAAAAACAGGGAAGTATTTTTATTTGAATTAGCTGGAAGGCAGACACCTCAACAGCAGAGTGATCAGTGACTTTGAGGTTTGACCCCTGGGCAGTACTTCCGAGTGAACTGTGATAGGAATGGTCCACAGTTACTAGGACGTAGGCCAATGGAAGTTGCTAATAACATGTTATCAGAGGACTATTTGGATAGGCCATGATAGGGTGTTTTTGGTACAAGATAAGCTGTAAGATATGGTGCTAGACTGAGAGGAAGAGTTTGCTACAGTTTGGAAGCAGTGTCAGGATGGTGAGAGGAGCTTTGAAATTGGCCAGTGGTGATTTGAATCCTCACCTTCTTTCTTCCCAACTGGGTATTCTTGGGCAAGTATCTCTGAACCTGTATTTTTGTCACAGGAACGGAAAACATGAACATGATGCTAATTTTTCCAACCTGCTGTTAGAATCAGAGTTAATGTTTTAAGTATTGGCACAGTATGTAGAATTTCCATAGGTTGCAAATGGTAGCTATTTTTATTTTCTTTGGCTCCAGTGTTGTTCTCAAAGTGGTGAATTTGTGCTATATTTATATGCTTTAAATCTTCCCATAGACTAGATGGCAAAAAGGAGGCTCTAAGTATATACCCTACACATCTATTTGGGCCAAATGGGGAAGCACCTTGTTAAAACTGAGAAAACATGGCGCATCACACATATTTCCTTTGGTCACACTCAGTTGTGCTAAAGACATGCCCTAGACTCGCCCAGCGTGAACGCTGACCATATGACACTGCCTGTCCTCAGATACCTCTCAGGCAGGGCTGTGGCTCTCATCCTTAGCCACAGGGAGAAAGACCCACACAATTTTCTTTTTCAAAATATACTATTATTGGAGCATTTAATTACACATTATAACGAGGTTCAGAGTCATAGGAACATGCATGTACACACTCCTCTCCCTCCTCTTCCTCATATATGCTATTGAGATTGGTATTGATAATTTCATATATGTACATAGCATTCTGAACATCGTGACTCCTCTTCATGCAGAGAGTGAATTTTAGGTAAGACCGAGACAGAAAGACATGTCCTTGCTCTCTCTTCTCCCAAAGCTCTCTACACATCAATGCTTCTGAAGTTCTTAGAGAACACTGCTCAGACTGCAGGAGAGGAGGACTTGATCTTGTGGGAAAGCTTACAAGACATCACCTTTGACCATTGTTCAAGCTCCCAAATCCCCTTTGAAACTCCAGGGGCATTTTCATTGTGATAATAGTAAATAAACCAAACAATCAAACAACAAACAACTAGAATGTTTATTGAACTTTGACTCAGATTTGGACCTGGAAGGGAAGTGATAAATCAGAGGTGCATCCTTAGGCCTGGGTCATTTGCTTTGCCTGCTTTATAAGGTTGTATGGACAGAGTCTATTTGGGATTTATTACATTTACATATCTGGGTTCCTCTCTCTTCCTGTTACTTGGCTGTCTTCTTAGTAAATCATGGTTTCAGTAATTAACTCTTATGACTAACATTTATGAAATAGAGAATTAATTAAACTCTGTATCCAATGAACAGGAAACATGTTTGTGATACCTGCAGAAAAGGTGAGCTAATCTAAATAGCAGGCAAACTTAGCTGAGGCAAACTGGCCAGTTGGGTAGAATTCAGATCTTTTTTTTTTTTTTTTGCGGCACTGGGGGTTGAACTCAGAGGCGTTCTACCTCCGAGCTATACCCCAGCCCTATTTTTTTTTATTCTTTATTTTGAAACCGAGTCTCACTAAGTTGCGGAGTGCCTCACTAGGTAGCTGAGGCTGGCCGCGAACCCGGATCCTCCGGTCTCAGCCTCCCGAATGCTGGGATTACAAGCGTGCGCCACCACGCCCGGCTTTAGAATTCAGATCTTATTTAATTGCTTCTAGGCTGCTACTAATAAGAGGTGTGGAATTACTTTTCCATTGAGGATACAGAAGTCGAAAGGATATTTTCTACTATGCCTGTCTTTAAGATTAATCCATAATATTGCATATTGCCGAATGTACTTCTTTTTAAAGGCTGAGTCACATTTGACTGTATGTATGTGCCACATTCTCTTTATCCATCCTATGTTGTTGGCCTTTGTGAAGGTGCTGCCATGATCATGGGAAGGCCAGCTTCTTTTCAAGGTCCTGTTTTCAATCTTTTGGATGAATACCCAGAAGTGGGATTGCTGGATCACTGGACCCCATATTTAACCTAATGTCTGAGCACTACACACCCCACTCCTATTTTTCTTCCTTTCTCCTTCTGCTGCTCTGTCCTTCTATCCACGATTCCTTATGAGCTCCTAAGATGAAGTTAAATGATCCATTTATTTGCTATATTCCCAAATGATTTCCATTTCCTTTCATTTAATTATAAGGCAGATATAGATGGACAGACCCAAGTTTAAAATATATCCCTTAAAATTACTTGTTTTTTGACTATGGTTAAGCCATATAGCTTCCCTAAATGACTTTGCTAATTTGTAAAATTTAAGGATTGTTAGAAAGATTAGTATATAGCACAGTGCCTGTAAGTTAAAATAAGTTCTCACTACATGCTTAGTCCTATTTTTATTTTATTTTTGGTACTGGGAGTTGAATCTAGGGGGCATTTGACAACTGTGCCATACCCCTAGCTCTTTTTATTTTGAAACAGGTTCTTGCTAAGTTGCTGAGGGTCTTGCTAAGTTGCTGAGGCTGGCTTTAAATCTGCAATATTTCTGTCTTAGACTCCCAAGTACTGGAATTACAGGTGTGCACTACTATACCTGGCTTGATCCTATTTTTTAAATCATATAACTCTAGCACTTTATATTTTTCTTACAGTAAAATTTCAACTAAATTGTCTTTTTGGCTATAGGTGCCCTTCTACGGATTTTTATTTTTATAAATCACTAGATTTCTTTTATGTTATTTCTCCTTTTGAATGGAATACGTTTTTTAGAGAATGCTTATGGAATGGATGAATTAATGATTATTGAGCTATTTTCAATGTGATCTGAATCTAAATTTCAATTTTTAGAAATATTTTAAGATTATGAATGTAACATATTCACCGATAAAAAGCATCTGCCACCATTCATTTGGGTGACCCCTCAACCCAATTTTGTAAAAAAATGACAGAGTAAATAAAAGTTGAAGTTGTATAGAACAGACTTTAGACCAACATCCCTTTCCATAGCACCACATTATTGGTGCAGTACACATCTTGGAAGATGTGCTTTTGCATGGTTGTACTGAAGATGGACCACAGTTTGGAGCAGATTTCTCAGCCACTGTCCTCATGGAATTCCAGGGGTGGCCTCAGGCATGTGCAGTGTGCCTGCTGTTTTGATAAATGTCTGCAAGTGTTCTGAGCCAGCAGCTCTTGAGGCTGAGTCTGGGCAGGAAGATTTCTAGGTCTCATTGAGGAACAGAGGAGGCTGAGCTTATGGCTCTCAAGTTGGGTTTAAGGGGCTTTATTTGGACCCCAGTCAAGCAGAAATAAAAGAAAACCTCCATTGACAATAGAGTCATTGTATAAAAAAAAAAATAGCTGTGCCTATGCCCTTGTGTATGTTGGACATGTATTCCTGCCTTTGATACTATTAACTGGCACTGAAAATAGTTCCCGTTTATCTGAGCCAAACTTGAAAGCAGAGAGCTGATTTCAGCAGCTGGCCCCTCCATCAGCCTTATAATTTGATGATCTACCTCCTCCTCTCACCAGTCGTCTTACCTTTCTAGCGAAGGGAATTGGGTCCAGGAGCCTATTGGTCTTTTGCTTTGTTTTGGCTGAAAATAGTATTCTTTGTTTCATGAAGATTTATCCTCCTTGCTGGGAGGAGTTATCGGATTAGCAGCAATAGTCATTCTAGGCTTATGCATTCTACCACTTGTTGTACGCCTTGTGATCAATGCCTATGTTAGTATACGAGCAGATTTACATGGAATAAAAATGCAAGCACTGCCTCACACAGGGCCTGGTAGTCAATGACGGATTCGATTTTCTCAGGGCAATATCAACCTAAGACAGGGCTCATTGAATGACTCATCGAGACCCCATGACGGGTAAGATTAAGTACCTGGTAGGAAACGACCTAGACAGGAACAGTCCTTCGTGCATTTTAAAATAAAAACAGGGGAGTTGTGGGAGCCCAGCTGGGCCCTTTACCCCCTGGCAGTTGCTATTGCATATATGAGTAATTATACTGACTCTTCTGCTATGGCTACATTGGCGTCTCAAAGTCTGGAGATTGCACCTAGGATGCGTAGATGAAAGACCCTCCCATTTCTTAGAAAGTAAATATATGACCCTAAAGGATTATGGTTTTATGACTCTAGAAAGTTTGCTTTACCAGGCTATGTTAAAAATGTAGGCTATACATATAAAACGAAGAAGTGGTGCTATTTGTGTTCTGACAATGATTGATATGTCATAAATGTCTATGTAACCCTGTTGTATTCAAGAAACGTATAAAAATCCGTGCTGAAAAAAAAATAAAATAAAATATAAGAAAAAGATTTATCATTGACTACATAAAGCACAGTTAACACAGTAGCAAAAGATAAAGTCATTGAAACTGCTTGTTGTGTTGCTCAGACACATATATTCTCCATCACCTCTTCTGTAGGATCATTCCAAATGCAGCCTTTGCCAAGGTGAAACATATGCATTGAAATAAAATGGTCATTGCCTAATTCTGATTGCTCCTGCAGGTTGGACATAGAGGTTAAAATGATTAGCTGCTGAGGCATTTGTATTGTGCATAGGCAAGAGACAAGCAGAAAACATATCCAGAGTGCTCCCCGTCACAGATGACACATGCAATAACCAGGTGCTCCCCTTTCACTTTTCCCTGTATGAGTCCTCAACTCTGTTTCTCTTGTTGGATGTCAGGGTTGATAATTCATGTCGGTAGGAAGTTAGTGACATCAGTATATTGAGCTATGGAGGAAATATATAACAGGCAAAATTATCAGCTTTTCTTCTTTCAAGTCCGAGATCTTTAGAGAAGATGATCAGGATGCTACAGACTCTACAGGCTTAGACAGGAGTCAAAGAAATATATTAGGAAGGTGGAGAGCTTACTTGGCGAAGAGAAGGCAGAAGAAAGAGGAAGGAGAGGAAAGGTGCTTTTGCCAGGAAATGAATTATGTTTGTCTAAGTTAATCTTCACAGTGGTATCAGGAAACAGAACATTACTCTTGGTTTTGCACAAAGAGGACAGACACCTAGGTGCAGGGAAATAAAGTGGTAGACCGTTGAACAACTAGAAGTGAATGTGATGCAGCACCTGAGAAAGCTGCCCAGGGAGCTGTGCTCTGCTGTGCATAATCCCCACACCTTCCAGCTCATGGCCTGTGCACAGACACACCCCAAACAGCTCCTACACAGGACTTCATGAAGAGCCATAAAAAAAAATGTTGATTTGTATCTATCACTTCACCAAGGGAGAAAGTCAAAGAAAA
The DNA here is from genome assembly GCA_004027655.1 of Graphiurus murinus. Lineage (NCBI taxonomy): Eukaryota > Metazoa > Chordata > Mammalia > Rodentia > Gliridae > Graphiurus > Graphiurus murinus. Next base: position 36,731 of record PVLC010004446.1, read on the forward strand.
TTCTAACTTGCAAGTAATTTTCATAAAGCTTATGATATCAGTACTAGTCCTACAAAGGCCTGGGTATTAGAGAGCTCTCGGATCCTGTCTTCAGTAGTCTGTGCAATTCAAGTAAAATCCATGATCAGGAAAGCTATGCAAGGTTCCCAATATTCATCCAGGTAGCATATCCAGACCCCTTCACTTTCATTCCATTGTGATGGACATAGTGGACATTAGAACATTCTCCATAAAATAAATCCTTGTTTCATCCCATTGCCTCCCTTTCTGAGCCTCTGCCTTGCTTCACTGGTGGCCTAATGGTCTTCTGAAGGGGCTCTCATGCTTATACATTTGGCCACCATGGCTGCTTTGATGGTAGTTTGACACATGGCATAAATTGTACTTTGTATTAAAAATTTTGGAATACATCATTAATGTATAACCAAATATATATTGAACTGTTTTAGCTTCTGCTTTGGAAATTTAGTTAAAGGGAAGTTTGTAAAGAAGAAAATGAGGTGACTTTGTGGGGTATATGCTTTGATATTGGGTGCAATACAATTATTTGAAACCCTTAGAAATTAGTAATGAAATTGAGAAAGCTTCAGCTGGTATAACTTAGGTAATTTCTCAGTGAAACTCAATGATTGTCATGGAATTTGGTCCCATTTTGAAGAGTCATGTGTTGTAGTGATTACAAGCATGGGGGTTGCCAAAGGAATTGAAACACATGTCCAAACAAAAGTTTGGACAGTCAGCCCTTTGTATCTTCAAGTTCTGCATCTACAGATTCAACCGAGTGGAAACTGCATCTGTACAAAACTTATACACACTCATTTTCTAAACAACAATTATGCAACAATTGCCTGCGTAGCCTTTATATTGTGTTAGATATTGTAACAAATATAGAGATGATTAAAGTATATGGGAGGATCGCATAGGTTATATGCAAATACTGTGCAATTTTACATAAGGTACTTTTGTATCCACAGATTTTGCTATTGATGGGGGTCCTATCATGGATCCCTTATGTATACCAAGTGGTGACTATACTTGAAATGTTTGTGACAACAGTATTTATAATTCTCAGAGGTGGAAACAGCTCAAATGACACTGAGGAACTGACACTGAGGAGCTGACAATGTAATGTGGTTAATCATACAATAGAATATTATTCAGTTTTAAAAGAAATGATGCTCTGGTATATACTACAACATCATAAACTGAGTGATTACTCCAAGCCAAAGGGGCTAGACACAAAAGAGTACATGTTGTATGAGTCTGTTTATATGAACTGTCTAGAATAGGAAAATCCAGAGATACAGAAAGGAGATTATGGGTTGTCAGGGGGTAGAAGGAGGGAAGAATTGAGAAGAGTTGGTTAATGGATACAGGGTTCCCTTTTGGAGTGATACAAATGTTTTGGATTTAGACAGTGGTGATGGTTGCACAATAATATGAACACTAGAAATTCCACTGAATTGTACATTTAAAATGATTAAAATGGTATGTTTTATATTGAATTTCATCATAATATAAAAAAATAAAACAAAACAAAAAGGTTAGAGCAGGTGGACCTGGACTCAAATCCTGGCATTCCCATTTATTTGCTGCAGAGGCTTACACGAGTCACTGATCTCTCTAGTTTCTACTTCTTCTTTTGTAATGTAGGCAAGGACATTATTTACATTACACAGTTGTGAGGATTAAGTGAGATCCTGTGTACAAGGAACAGTGCTAGACTTGTGGTGATGGGTTCCTTTTCAGGCAAGTTTAGGCTGCAGGTACTTGAAATGACATTGTAAGTTCCCAATGAATGTTGAGTCAAAATTCTAAAATAAAGAGAACTATTAAGTAGACTCTGCCTTTATGTTATTGGGGGAACAAAGTATGACCTCTTTTCCCCTAAAAAAAAAAAAGCCTTAGAAAGGCTTCTGAAAAAGGAGAATGTACATTGAAGGGTTCACAAAAGGATGTTGTAGAGCTGCGTTTCATCTTATCTCTTTTCCATTATCCCAATTATCATGCAGTGTGGTCCCCTCTTGCCTTCTCTCTCAACGCTTCAATTCATGTTCCTCTCTCATTCCCTTAGGTCACCGTTTTTGTACTGAGTGGCTCCCTGCCTCTTCCTGCACATCAGTCTAGATCTTTCAGTTCTGAAACAGTACCTACCACCTCAGCAGCACCCCAAAGACCTCAGATTTCAATGAACAAAAGCCAATAGTATTGTCTCTGTCACAGGAAATTTGTGTTCATACGGTAAATATCTTTCACTTATATTGACTAGCTTCAAAATGAATCACCAGTCAATCCCTTGTCATCTTTACTTGGGAGTGGGAAATACAAACCATTAAATATTTTAATGAATGACCTGGTACCTTCAAGTAGAGAAAGCCATTAGAAAAAAAGTGAGAAAAGATGCTATTCTTATAAATAGCATGAGAAGAAAAGAGAAAGAAGAAATTTGAATGGGCAAAATTTGCTTTAGTTGACAAAGTTAGTTTTTAAAAAAATTTTATTATTTTTAATTGGTCATTGTAATCATACATTTGTGTTAGGTACAAGCTGATAAATGTACACATGCACACATTTCTCATTTAACCCTTCCCCATTTTCCACCCCACTCCCTCGCCCTCCCTCCTTCTCAGGTTCAGTTTAGTGATTGACTTTGATGTGTTCATGAAGTACATCATGTGCATTAGGGTGTCCCCCCTCCCCCTATGACCTTCCGTTAAGTAAAATTCTTTGTTCACCTAAGATTTCTCCTTCTTCATCTGGAGTCCCTCTTATGTCCCGTTTTTCCCCTAGCTTCTGCATATTAGGGAGAGCATATAATTTTTTACTCTTTGTGATAGACTAATCTCACTTAACAAATGTTTTCCAGTTGCATCCATTTCCCTGCAGATAACATGATCTTGTTCTTCTTTATGGCTGAGTAAAATTCCATTGTGTCCATATCCCATAGTTTTGTAATCCATTCATCTGTCGATGGACATCTTGGCTGTTTCCATAGTTTGGCAAGAAGACCCAACAATTTTTTTTATTATAGGCAGAATTCCCAGTAATAATATTGAGTACTGAGTGTCAGTACTGAGGAACTTTAGGAAGTGGTTACTGAGGAAACTGAGGCTCTAGTAGGTTAAATGTCCTGTTCAACTCAAATGGGCCAAATGTGGTTGGGCTGGGATTCCAGCTTAGGCCTCTAGACTCAAACCTAATGCTGTCAACTGTCCTGCACCGGGCTTGGGCAAAGCATGTTCATCTTCTGTCCTACATATCTTCTTTCTCAACCCCAGGCCCAGCCTGAAATCATAACTTAATTCATAGATGCAGTGGGTGTGTTACAGTTGCAGAGGCTTGGGTTTGGGAGGCTAGAGGACTTATAACCCCATCCTCACTCTTGTTACAATTTCTGTCTTGGTAGTTAAAATTTGGCTGTTCAATGTGTGATTGTTCTTCCTTTTCTAAATCCATTATTCAACACATATTATCCAACACATATTCTTTTCTGTGTGTGCTTCATTGGGGGGAAGTGCAAATGTCTCTTATTTAGAAAGTTCTTCGTACTCAAGTAAGGGCCAATCTTTTTTCCTCTCCATGGTCTTTGCAAATGACCACATTGGATTGTCCGTGACATATACAATCATACCTATTTACCTATTTTCAAAACTACCTGGAAATCTACTCAACATTCTTATCAGTATAGAATGTAATTCTGCTGAGCTAATTCTTTTTGTCAGATAGCCCAAGTCCTTTCTGCTCTGTCCAGTGTCCACTGAAAAGGAAAGACATGTCCTGTCATGCACTACACGCACACATATTTTGTCAGGTTTGTTAAGACCTTTATCTCTTTTCTTATTATTGTTTCCGAGATGAGACTAGGGCCTGGGTACAACTCAGCTAAGTTTGGTTGCACTCTCTAGTCTTGGAGCTACTCTGCACACAGTGTCAGAAGGCTTTGGAACCAACCACTGTCCTCATTTTAGGCTAACATGATAGTGTATACATTTATAGTTGTAAATTGTACCTAGCTTACTACCAAAAAGGTGTAGGCATCAAGAAGAATTTGGCTCTCATTGAACAAAGAAAGTTAAGAGGACAAAATATCCTTTCAAAACTGGTTCAAGTAGCTTTCTCCTTTGTTTTGGAGTTCTGAGAAATGAGAGTTGTGTTTCATGCAGTATTTTTCTGCCTTACCTTATTAAATTTTTATGTTGTCATAATTTTAGATTTACACAAAAATTGTAAAGTAACTCAATATTCAAAATCAGGAAGTTTACATGCTGCCATTATCTAATCTCTTGACCTGATTCAGGATTCATCAACTGTGTCCTTCATAACAACATATCCTCTTGAGACTCTTTTGATCTCAGATAGTCTTCGACCTTTCATTAGCTCAGCGTTGTGACATTTTTGAAGGCCATAGACCAGTGATTTTTCAAAGCATTCTCCATTTTGGCATGTCTATTTACTCATGATCCTGTGATTCAGGACACTTGATTTTGCAAAAATACCAGAGAAATGATATAAATTCTCATTGCATCTGGTCAAAGACTTGAAGATTGTGGGCAGCAGAATAAGGTACACACCAAGATGTCTATATCCTAATACCTAGGACCTGTCAGATTCTTACCTTGCCTGGGGTTTTCCTCAGCTTTTCCATTGCTGTGACCAAAATACCTGACAGGCACAACGAGAAGAAGAAAAATGTGTTTGGCCACAGTTTCAGGTGTTCAGTCCGTCATCTGTTGACTTCAAGGCAGCAACTGTGGTGGCAAGAAACAGAGAATATGATAGCCAGAAACAGAGAATGAGAGGAGAGGGCTTGCAGATGTAAATAGTCACCAAGGCTCTGCCCTCATGACCCACCTCCTCTAGCCATGCCCCACCTCTGACTCCTGCTGTGCTGGGCACATGTTTTCAATCTGTGTGCTTTAGGGGGCCTGACTTGATGCCTATCTTGCTATGCAAATGCATTCAGTCCATCTCCAAGAGTTCCCATAGTCTGAACAGTTCCAGGATTATTACTCAGAAGTCAAGTCCAAGTTGAAAATCTCCTCTGAGACTCAAGGCAAACTCTTATCTGTGAGCCCCTTAAAAATAAACAAACACAAGTCACATGCTTCCAGCACATAATGGCACAGAGTAAACATTCCCATGAGGAATAGAGGAATAGAAAGAAGGGGTGGGACCAAAGCAAGACAAAGCCAGCAGGACAAACATTAAGTCCTGTGGCTACACATCTGGCATCTGGGCACATAGTAGTGAGATGTGATTGCCAATGGGCCTCAGTAGCCCTGCCCCTGTGCCTTGCTGGTTGTAGTAGTTGTGGCTGCCTTCAGCCTGGCTACTCTCACAGAATCACAAATTACCCCCTAAGGCTTGCCTGCAGGTATTCTGACCCTGCCACATAATACTTGGCTTCCAAGGCCTTCCTTTGAAATCTGGGTGGGATTCTCCATAACCCCTTAACTTCAGCATCCTGCATTCCTGCAAAGTCAACACCAAATGGATGAATGGCCAATCAATAGGTTTGCTATTAGCTTGGTTGCTACCTGGACCCTCTGTGATCAGGGCTGCTGTGGCCAAGCACTGTGAAATGAGTGCTGGGGAAACAAGTTCTTAGGCATTCCAGCACAGGCAAAGTCCCCCATGGCTTTTTCTCAAAGTAACTCTTTCAAACATGTTTCCATGGTTATATCCTTGAGCCTGCAATGGGTAGGGGCTTGCCAAATTCCTGAACTCCTCTCACTGCATTCTCTTTTTTGTCTTTTTGCAGAGTAGGTGTGTTCTCTTCAGCAACACACCTTTTTTACTCCATTTTCACACATGCTTTTCTGGCCAAACTATAAGTTTCTAAAGTCTTTCTACTCTTCTATCTCCTCCCAATTTTTGTGCAAATAATAGTCAGACCATAATAGCCATACCACAGTTTGAATGCTTCATTAGTTTGAAATTTCCTTTGCCAGATTAAATAGTCCAGCACTTTAATTTTGGTCTTACACAGTGTTTCAGGACATGGGCAACAGGCAGATAAGTTCTTTGACAGAATGTAACACATATGCCTTTTACTCCATTTCCCTGTGGAGTCCTCCTTGCCTTCTGAAACCTCACAAGCACAAGTCATTACTGTCTGCCTTCCTATCCACATTCTGGTTTTTTCAAATTCCTCTCATAAACCAATTCCAGAGTTTGCTGAGCCATATTATCAGGTTTAGATACAACAGCAACCCTACTCCTCTGGTACTAACTTCTGTATTAGTCAGCTTTTCTCATTGCTATTACCAAAATACTTGATACAAACAACTGAGAGGAATAAAGGTTTATTGGGGATCACAGTCTCTGAAGTTTCAGTCCACAGTTGGTCAGCTAAGGCAGAAACTGTGGCAGCAGTGAATGTGGCAGAGAAAAGCCATTCTCAGTCATGGTGGCTGAAAGCAGAGAGAGTGAAGGCGGGGGCCCAGGGAGGCCATGTCCCCAGTGACCAACCTTCTTCAGCCATGTCTCATCTCCAAATCTTGTGGCACTGGGGACATATTTTCAACAAATGGGCTTTGTGTGCATGTGTGTGGGTGAGAGGGTAAGGGGGGCATTCTAAGCCCAAATCATAACATCTGGTAAAGTGACTTTGCAGATGTGATAAAGTTAAGGATCCTAAGGTGGGGAGTTGATTGTGGATTATCAGCGTGGGATCAAGGCAATTATAAGAGTCTTCATAAAGGCAAGTAGGAGGCAGGAAGGTTAGAGGATATGTGGCCACAGAAGCAGATGTTAGAACGGTACAGGGCAGCCTCCACCAACCAGAAAAGGCAGTGAAATATATTCTCTTGTCTAGAGCTTCCAGAAAGTTTACAATCCTGCCAACAGCTTGATGTTAGCCTGATAAAACCATTTTAGACTTATGGCCACCAGAACAAATAATAAATATGTGTTGTTTTAAGCCAGAGGTTTGTGATAATATAACAATTATGGCAATAACAGGAAACTGATACAGAGACAGACTTAGAAAGCTGTGCTACTGACGTGGCGTGGAGAAGGGCCCAGACTGGGCTGTCCATTGGTCAGGATGGGCCTCTGCAGCCCTAAGGATGGGGGTTCCATCCTCCTTGTTGGACTGTGTGGCACGGTCCACTGTTGGCCAGTTTAGTTCATGCAAGCTGGCAACGTTGAATGGCTTACTTTTATCTTACTCTTTTATTTGCTTACTTCCTCTGGAATTTCCTTTAGATCCTCATGCAGAATGTGCTGGTGGTTTTCTAGTGATACTCACAAGTAGTCAAAATTTTGTTTGGGGGAACTAAGCAATGCACAGGTCCTCAGTAGCTTTCTGGGGGCTTTTGTTGGATGTTACCAAGAGATGAGGAGTTGAGAAGGTGAGAAGAATGCTTTCTCTCTGTTAGATGTGATAGTTCATGTTTGCTTTATTTTTTAAAGTAATCTGAAGAAGTAGCCATAATTATGCCCTGTTACAAAAAGTGGGAACAAGCTGGGTGTCGTGGTGCACGCTTGTAATCCCAGCATTTGGGAGGCTGAGACTGGAGGATCCGGGTTCGAGGCCAGCTTCAGCTACCTAGTGAAGCACTCCACAACTTAGTGAGACCCTGTTTCAAAATAAAGAATAAAAAAATAGGGCTGGGGGTGTAGCTCGGAGGTAGAATGCCCCTGGGTTCAATCCCCAGTACCAAAAAAAAAAAAAAAAAAGTGGAAACAACAGAAACTCAGAGAGCTTGAGCCATTTATGCCAATTCACACAGTGGAGCTGCAATTTCTAGGTAGTTCTGCAGAATCCCGAGGTCTCATTCTTTCCTGTGAGGGAGAGTATTATGTTAATATTTTTCATCCAGCTAGCATTTTAGGAGCAGAACTGTGCTTAAAAGAATAAGAAGATGAATAATATACAGTTTTAATTTTCTAACATTTTATAAATTTTGTGATTAGAATGTACTTTTGAGTGTCTTAGGCCTTGAAAAAAAGTAACTATTCACTTTTAAAGAGCCCCAAACAAAATGTAATTTAAGTTGGACTGAACAAAGGAAACAATTTAATTGTAAAATAGGACAGAACTCCTTGGCCTTATCTCCCAAGGGTGGTTGCTTTTAATGGGATGTTATTTTAACGGATCTGAGAGTGCAGTCAGACACCTGCTGCTTGGGGACCAGCACTTTCAGGTGGCGTCAGGGTGAATTATGGGGGCAGCTGTGTCATTAGTGAGGGAGGAGGGTCATCGGCAATGACTGAGTGGTACCCTGGAGTCTGGAGGCCTGGGCATTCTCACAGCAGGTGTTGGCTGGGTGTGCCAGGTAAGGTAGTAGCCTATATGGCCAATGGAAAACCTGCTTTGGAGGGAGAGAGAACAGCCGCAGGATAACGAGGAACCGCCAGGGAGTTTGGAGTCTCAGTGCTAATGAGCTTCAAGGAAAAGATGAGAATTGGCATAATGAGTATTTATTTATAATAGCCTTTTGAATATGGTTCACTTTTGGGCAGAATAAATGCTGGACATTTAGCTTCAGGCCAGCATGGGTAATGTTTGTGTATGGTGGTCCCTGTCACTTTATAACAGTCTTAATGTTTTACGCTAATCAACTTATAACAAAGAGTGCTCAGCCCAAGCTAACTAACGAATGTAGGTGTAAAAGCCCCATATAGAAACATTGGCAAACTGAGTTTAGAAGATCATTAAAGCAATTATCCTCCATGGCCACATAGAATTTGTTCCTTTGGTTCATGCTTAATATTTAGTATATCATTTTATGTATTAGATTGAATAATAGAAAATGGCCATATTTCCTAGATAAAAAACATGGCTGAAGATTGGCATGCGACTATAATTCAACCTAAAAAATGTCACCAATCAATAGGTAATAATCTCAATAGGTGTACATGATAAAATTTACTATCCTGACTTAAAGATAAAACTTTTCTTCACATGGCGAAGAATATTAACTGTAATCTTATGGTGAGCATCCCCATTTAAGTCATTCTACTTTAAAATAGGGAATATGAAAAAGATCTCATTGACACTACTATGTAATGTTTATCTAGAATTTCTGGCTCACTCAAGGAGGTATGAGATGGAAGTAATATTATAACAAGGATGTGACATTATGAGCACATCCAAAGAAAAAATAAGTATTTAGTTAAAACTTTTGTGGCAGTCATTTAGTAGGACACTTAATGCTCTAGTATATATAGGACGAAGAAACAAAATTACTATTTCTTTATATAGCATCAATATTTAGAAGATAGTGAGGAAAATTTATTCCACCAATGACAACAACAGCAGCAAACTATATACTCTGGGTCAACCATGCTAAGCAGTGTATGGGAATTATATAAAGAAAATTACATACCGAAAGCTACAGCTATAAACTAAGTGATATTATAAAAATATTTGACCAGGTGCAGTGGCCTGTGCTTGTATCCAAGCACTGGAGACATAAGGCAGGTTAACTTGAGGTCAGGAATTTGAGACTAGCATGGACAACAACAGTCAGACTCCTGCCTCAAAAAATACATAAATATATACATATATATATAAATGTATAAAAATATGCTATGTTCTTTCAGAAAGACTGAATATTTTAAAGCACTCCTCAGTTTAATCTCCTTCCACTAAAAAAAATTATGTGGACATGTGTAATCCTAGTATTTGGGAGGCTGAGACAGGAGAATTGCAGGTTTAGTGAGACCCTCAGCAATTTAACAAGATTCTATTTCAAAAAATAAAAATGAAGAAGCTGGGGGTGTAGCTCAGAGTATACTGTCCCTGGGTTCAATCTCCAGTAACAAACAAACAAACAAAAATTCTTTAGTGGAAGATAAGAAGATGAAAGTACATATTACTATTTTGGATTCTTTTATTGTATCATAGAATATTTCTCTTTATATTTAATGTACTATGCAGATGAAATAATAAAAACAGTGGGGTAGTTGTTCAAGAATTTACAGTTTAGAAATGACTATAAACTCCAGAAAAAGGATAGACTGATCACAAAGCATCATTATGACAAAAAAAAAAGCTACTCCAAAAATATATGGAAGGAATATACGTCTATATTCTGTCATAAGAAAAGCAGTTAATTGGAGAAATCATGAACTATTTAAGTCTTTACCATATAGCATAAGCAATAATGATTTTTAGATAGATTAATTATAAAAATGAAACATGTAGGGGTTGGGAGGTGTAGCTTAATGGTAGAGCACTGCCTAGCACGTGTGAGGCTTTGGGTTTGATCATAGCACTGCAAAAAGAATATCGGTTAACGTACTAAAACTTAAGGCGAATTTATTAATAAGCTCATGGTGAGGATGGGTTTTCTAAGGATGAAAACAACAATACAATAATCTACATTTTAATCACATAAAATTTAAAATATGGGATGGGACAATATTTGTTGTAAATAGAAAATTAAATCCTGTTTATACAACAAAAATATTTTAAAATGTGAATTTTTAAAGACTATATCAAAAGCAAATAAAATATGTGTTTTGCAACATCTGTGATTTATTTTCCTATTATCCAAAAAGTCTTTAATTGACTTAACAGTCAATTTAAATATTTATATTTTATCATGGAACTGGACCAATTATGAACCTAAATAGGCTTAAAAGAGGCAGCACAAATGACTTATAAAGATATAAAAATATTCATATTAATTCATAACAGAAGAAATGCATTTAAGTTGAAGTTTTGTCTTTTACTTCATTAAACTATCGAAGATAAATATTAAAACCTCTTGTTACCTCTTGATGGGGGTTAATCAGAAGTCCAAAAAAATGTTTACAACCTTTGGTTTAACAATTTCACTCTAAGGATGGTACTATAAAAAAATAAAAATATATAAGGATATTTTATATTATGATGTATTTTATGGGGAAATTTGCAATAGATAATTGGAATGAATAATGTTGAAAATTAGAAGCTTTTTGGGTTCATTTATATTAAATTAATTTATTGTTATGTTTCTATTAAAGTAATATTTACAAAGCTTAAAATTTAAATATTTAGAATATTTCAAGTTCATTTAATATTAATGGTACAATATTAATATAAGGAATTGCTATAATTTTAGATATATGATTACATTTATATAGCTATAATATATAGATATGTCTATATAAAGATGGGAGGATATATGTGATTTATTTATGCCAAGATTCTAATATATGGATATATATTTTCATAATAACTGGAGTACATGAATATTTCATTTTGTCCTCAGAATACATACTCTTTCCCCATGCTTCAGGAATATTTACACTGATAATACCATACTAAACTGTAAAGATCATCTCACTACATTGCTAAAAGCAGAAATCACAGAGAACACATTCTCTCTGCAAGTTAGAAAACTAGAAAATAACGCAAAAGCTTTATCACAGCTGTGCCAAAGAGAGGAAATCAAAACTTCCTTTAGACACACTGTAGGTATGAATGGCAGGGAACACCACACACTAAAAGGCATGAGCTACATGCCACACTATACTCAGAGAAAGCTGTTGCTTTAAATATTTTTATTACACAGGAAAGGATGAAATGAAGTAAAGTCAATTTCTATTGAAGAAGTTAGAAAAATATAATCTAAGGACAAAATGAGAAAGGAATAATAAAGTTAAAAGCAGAAAATACACATTACTTTGGGATAATGAACTAAAACTCAAAGCTGGGATAGACAAGAAAATAAGGAATAATAAAGGTGCTGACGAAATCATAAAATATAAACTCTATGAATTGGAAATTTTTGGTGAGATGAAGTAAACCTTCTCAGATGTTAAAACACTGCAATGCAAAAGAATAACCGGAATCACCAAAATTTCAGTGAAAGTATATGGACTTTATCTTTTTAGATAATAAAATATAAGTAAATCAGTAGAAAATTTAGCTGAAATGTAAAATCAAAAGTAGGAACTATTCAACAAATGTCTTTGTCCCAATAGCTCACCATTTGGGAAAAATGATACTGGATTTATGTTATACAAAAATAACATGTTATGTTATACAAAAATAAATTCATTGCCAGAGTGATTAATATATGGATAATAAAATGATAAATGTTCTAAGAGAATATAGGTGAGTACATATGAGAATGAGGGTAGGGAAATATTTCTAAGACACCCAGTAAGATAGACATTATCCCTGAAAAGACTGACAAATTTCACTCCATTATAACCAGAACAGGAATAAATTTTTACCATAAACAAGGTTAAAAGATAAAGCTATTTTCAAGTTGTGAGATAACTCCCAACACATGGTATCATCATGTTCTCTTGAGTTTGGGTGGGTGGGCGTCTTCCAAACTAGTTTAGCTTATAAGACATTAATGTTGTTTTCTGCGAATATTCTCAGTATTTGGTATGAGCAATTTCTGTCTGGGCTTGCAAGAGATGGTAAAAAAAAATCTATTTTAATTGTGGGAAAAATTAAAAAAATAATTGCCATAAACATGAGAAATATATAATTAATTCTGTTGTAGGAAATCCCACATAATCTTTTCAAAGCATATCTCTTAAGTTAAAATATTCACATTGACTGTATGTTTTACCTTAGATCCCTAGTTACAGAGCTGGTGCAGAACCATCTAGGTCAAGTGTATGACCTACTGAAGTTAGGATTTCATTGTAGTCCTTTTCCTATTCCTCTATGGGGAGAATTATTCAACAGATGTCAATTACTTAATATAGTTTTCATGATTATAAACTCCTATTAAATGGAAATGCAATGGTGTTTATAAATCTACCTGAATTCCTATAACAGGTGTGCATCATTTATAGTTCTACAAACAAGTGAAAGGTATGATTATGAATCAAAAGATTTTATTGTTTGTTGTATCAAAACCATAGGATGAAATAGATACTGCTTTTTCCTCCTTTTCAATGTCCTCTCAGGTAGTTTTGCTTTGAAGCAGGCAACACTGCCTAGAGTCAGCGGAGGTAGAGCAGGAAGGGTGTGATCAAGTCTGTGTGCCTCAAGGGTCTTTGGCGTGGTGTTGGGAATGGGTGGGAGGGACAAGCAGGACAGTTGAGAGAGGCTGCCTACCCAGGGGTACTGGCAGTGGGCTGGAGGGAGGTGAAGAATCCAGGGATCTTTGGAAGGTGGAAGTGACAGGTTTTGGTGTGGGGAAGTGGGCGAGAGCCATGTCCAAGGGCAATTCTAGATAACTGGTTTGGGAATGTAGATCTAGAAAGAAGTAGATCAGAATCACAGCCATTCTCGATTTTCCCTTCCATAACTAGTTTCATTTGGTCCTGTTCCACAGGCCTCCTGCAAACATGTAATTCCAAAGCTAGAACATGAGAGCACAGTTCTGAGCAAGTGTATGATTTTGGCTCCCAATTGAAAAGTCAGTGTGTGAATAGTGTACTCTTTCCTCTTGCCATCGTGTCTCCCCATCTTGGTAGTTTCTGTGTAACAGATTTTAACCTCTTCCTGTCTCACCTGGGTCCATTTTTCCTGCAAGGTCTCAAGAATTCCCAGGGCTCCTGGCTGTGTCTAAAGGACTAGTCCTGTGTTGCTCCTGCTGGAGCTTGGCTGACACAGGAGGCTGGAGGAGGCCCCAACTGGTGGCTCTTGGAATTTTCCTGGAAGCTCATGACTTGTAAACAATCTCTGTTGGTCTCTAGAGTCCTCTCTTCTCTCCCACTTATTTTTATGTTTTGACATAAGTCTAGTCCCTGCCGTATGTACTATTTATATAATTATATATTATACTATTATCTATTTATATTAAATATATTATATATACATTTTTAAAAACATGTAAGTATAGTAGTACTAGAGATTGAACACAGGGCAAGGGTGGCTTCCTACCTCTGAGCTACACCCCCAGCCCTATTTATGATTTTAAAAGAGGTCTCACTAGGTTGCCCAGGCTGGCCTACAATCTTCCTGTCTTGGCCTCTCAAAAGTATTGGGATTACCAGTGCGCACCTGACTTGTACATCTTTAAAGGGCTTCTTAGAATCTTTGATTGCCTCTGTGTCACTTAGGATAATCATTTAAAAAACTACTGCTTGTAAAACAATCTAGAAACAATTCAGAATTAGCAGCACAGATGTCTCTGTCTTGCTAGGCTGAACTGCCCTTAAGGGAAACTCGGGATGTAGGTTTGTTTGTTTCACGAACCACATTATATTAGTTTCCTTTTGCTAACTACACATTTAAGTATCAGGAGAATCTGTCCATATAAGAACCCAGGTTCTCCAGTTTCTCTGGAGAAATGTGAAGGTGTAGTCATGCTGGCCTATCTTTTCCTCTTTGTGAATATCCAACCTTTCTGAGTTTCAGGCCTCTTCACCATAAAATAATACTCATTGTCTCACAAGTTTTTTAGTGTGGATTTTGTCTCTGCAAACTACCTAGCACAGTGTTTGATATGCCTAGCAGAAAATGTAGGTTGTTGTGCCCCAACAGGTAGTGTATAGGGTGAAAAAGACTGGCACGTTTGGGTTTCATTAGAAGAGGTTCTTGCACAGAACTTGGGATTCACTGGGATCATCCATGCATCTTGTAGGCCATCCTGGCAGAAAGCTGGTCACCCTACACTCCTCTCCTTCTTGCCCCACATCCAATCCATCAATAAATCATGGAAGCTCTACTTTCAGAAGATACTTGGAATTCTACCGCTCCTCACCAGGCTGCTGATCCAGGCCATCAACCTCTCTCACTGGCGTACTGAACCAGGCTCCCAGTGTGGCTTCCTGCTTTTGCCCTGGGCCCCTTTACAACCACCAGTCTGTCAGACCAGAGAATGCAAGGCCTCTTCTCTAAGCCCTCCAGTGGCTCCCTGTCAGTTAGGCAAAGCCACTGTTCTCATCACATCCCGTGAGCCCTCATCACCTAGCTCCTCCTTCCCTATTTGACCTAATTTCCTGCCACCCTCCTTCTTGCTCTCTCTGCTCCATTTCTCTCCTGCCTGGCTTCCTTATTTTATCACAAACTCTACTACCATCTAACACAGCACATACTTACTTCCTTGCCTTATTGTTATCTTTCTCCCCTGTTAAATACAAGCTCTGAGCAAGGATTTTTTGACTGTGTGTTCATTACTGCATCCCCAGTGCTCAGAACAGCTGATGGCCTTCAGTGGGAGCCCTGTCAGTGTTTGTTGATGAAGGAATGAAAGCTAATCAAAGCATGTCAGCAAGCTTGACCTAAGGTGGCATTCTTTTTTTTCAAAGCGAAGCTATGGAGTCATGCAGCAAATTAACACTTGCTATTTTTATAAGAGGCAGTCAGCTCCTGTGATAGAACTGAGAACAATAAAGGGAAAATTACAGGTACTTTAATATTTTTATTTGATTAAATGTTAAAGCCACTCACAACACTGCTTGTTATGCTTTGGTGCTGTAGATGTAACCTTGGTTAATTCGTCAGCGTGCACTCCCTTTAGAACACACATTTGTTAGGGTGCACTGGGAGTTCCTCAATATTTTGCTTTTTCTTTACTTCTTTCCTTCCTTTCTGTCTGCCTGCCTGAAAATTAGTGGGCATTTTTCTACATTGAAAGAATAGTTTCTGTTTCACTAGAATGAATTTGATCCTTTTACAGATACAGCAATAATTAGATGTTTGACTTATGGATTATTGTTTTATGGTTTTCTTCCTTTAGCTAACAGCTTCCTTTGTATCATTTAGCTAACACATTTGTTATGCCCCTATTGTGTGCCAGGTACCTTATTACATATGAAGGGAGGAACTGAAACACTGTCTGCAATTGAATAACTTGAAGTTTAGTAGGAGAGAGAACTTAGACTCATAGGAAACAACAAGAGAATGGGGGTCAGTACAAAGAGATCCAGCTTCAGCAGTCACTGGAGACTTAGAATATGCCAAACACCATCCTTAGCTTATCAAAGGCAGTGAGGTAGGTATTGTTACTGTCTGTATTGATCAGTGAACTGAGTTGCAGGGAAGTTAAATAACTGGTTCAGGACCACACAGGCAGAATTATACAGTGGGAGGAATGAACTTTAATTGAGGTAATCAGAACCTTAAGATTATTACATCCATCTGAAGGCTCCAGAGTAATTTGACCCCAAGGTCATTTCTTTTTCCACCCAAGCAAGGCTGAGTAGGTGTCATGGTAGTCATGAGGAGGAAGGAGAGATAATATCTGCAGTGAGAGATCCCAGGAAAAACTCAATAGAGGGACTTTAAAAGGACCCCAAGGGATAGATAATTGGTTCTTAGTGACAAGTGTCAGGAGAGTGGTGGTGGTGAAGGTGACAAGCTGAAGGTGGCCTTGGCTTTGTCAATGATTTGGTTGTGAGCTTACTGGTGGTCGTAGTGGGGGATGATGAGATTTTAGGGAAAGTTTCAGAATTTCTCCACTTTGGGGACCCTTTAAACTTAGAGAAGGTCTCACAGAAAGGAGGCATGGGCTTCTGAGATTGTCAACTGTCTATTGGTTGAGAAGAATGGGTTGGGATAAGTTTTATTTGGAGATTGTTTTAGCGTTGGGAACTTGGGGTGAAACACAAAGGACACCTGTTAACTTAGTTCTAGGCTAAGTATGCTTTTAGGATTAACTCTTGGCTAAATATTGGGGTTTGTTTGGAAGAGGTTCGTGAGATAGTGCAAGAGTCATCGTGGATGTTTGATCTCAATTGGGGTACTGATTTCTTTTCCTTCAGTAAGTGACTCTGGTATCTTTTGAATTTTCTAAAGTGATGATACTGATATTTACCACATTATTCTGAATATAAGTAACTGGTGAGATTCACTCTCAAATGTCCTCCCATATAGATAATTTTTAAAGATTATAAGTTAATATTTAAATAGTACTAGTTTATTAGTGTATATTTAAAATCTCATATAAAATTGCATCTTGTCTTAGAGATACAACTTTTCTATTGTTAAACTTTATAAAATTTGTAAAATTTATAAAATAGCCTTTCATGTGCAGCTTAGACAAGGCATCATTATTCAATAGATCCCAGCTCGTTTTTACAGGACACTCTGATGCTCTGTCAGTGTTGTTTGAGATAAGGCACTCTTTGAAACTCTGTATCATGCTCTCCTTGGAAATTTTACCCCAAGCAACAAGAAACTATTAACACAGTTTGTTATTTTTTCCCTTCAGCCTGACTGTGTTCCTTTGTGATTTTCAAAATGTTGCCTGTGACAAGGTCCCTTCCTTGCAGTGATGTGTCCATAGATGCCCTGTTTGGGTCTTCAACACTGGCTCAAACAGGTGTTTCAAAAAATTGAACTTTTTCTTCTTCAATTAATAGCTGAGAGCTGTATAATATGAAGTACGGTGTAAGCAATAAAATGCAAAGTCTATATTCTTAGAGGGATAGTTTTGTTTGAAAAAATCTCATCTTCAGGTTGGGCAGAAACACTATTCTATAAGATTGTTGTGGTAAGATAACTCCAATAATGGTGGGAACATTTGACATTTGGCATGACCCTTGTAATTTGATGCAGACCTTTTGATACTGTAGGGGTTAGATAGACATAGTCTAGAAGAGGAGCCCTTAACCATTCCACTATTTAGATAAAATTACTAAGTAGTGTGTAAAGCAATGTTAGCTTTAAGGTCACATCATTTTATTTTATTTATTTATTTTTTCTTTTCTTTTCTTTTCTCTCTTTCTTTCTTTTTTTTTTTTGTTGCTGTCCTGGGGATTGAACTCAGGGGCATTCTACCTCCAAGCTGTACCCCGAGCCCTATTTTTTTATTCTTTATTCTTTATTTTGAAACAGGGTCACATCATTTTAGGAGCTGGGATGTAGCTCAGTGGTGAGCACTAGCCCAGCATGTATTGAGGCGTTGGGTTTGAACCCCAGCTCTGCAAAATAAATAAGTAAATAAATAAATACAGTCACATCCACCCTGAGATGAGGATGGGGAACAAGTGGGAATGACACGTGGAGTAAGGGATTTGGTGGGACTCAGAGGTAGGGGAGGTAATGGTGTGAGAGTTAGATGCAGTCCCATAGTTGAACTATATGTAACCAAGAATTGCTTGTTGACTGTACTTACTTATTACAGAAAGGGATAGCAATCCTTTTTTGCAAAGTGTCTGTTCCCACTTGCATCCTGAATGGTTTGAATTTTAGATGAACTGATTTTCTACCATGTTATGATTAGATATAGAATTTCCCTGAAAATCTAATGTATTAATGTTCAGAGTTGATATAATGAAGTCATGAGGGTTGCAATCTCATCAGTGGATAAATTAACAGTGACAGATGTACGGGGTGGTAACCTAGGCAGGTGGGGTGTGGCTGGGGAACGTGGGTCCCCGTGGGTGTGGGCTTGGGGACTGTGCTTGTGTCTTTGAGTCCCCTACCTTGCTGGCTCTCTTGCTGATGGCTGTCACGACGTGGGGAGCAGAGCCCTTGCTCTCTTCCTCTCTCTGCTTTCCACTACCATGCCTAGAGATCCACAGACGCTGGCCTCCCATGGACTGAACCCAAAATCTTGAAAAACTGTGAGCAAATAAATCTTCCTCTAAGTTGTGTGGTCAGTTGTCTTGCATTAAAGCAGTGAGAATGTTCACAGAGATATACTATAATGTTTGATAGGTAGACTTTGGCTATTCATTAATAAATTTATTGATTTTTAATATACTTTTATTGGTGCACTATATTCTCACATCATAATGTAAATCATGTTGATAGGGACATTCATGCACACAGTACTTGGTGGGCTTTCCCTTGGCTCCCTCTGCACCCCCCCTTCCCATACAGGATACTGAGATTGACATTAGTATTCTCCCATATGTATATAAAGCTGATGGTAGTAATTCCTTCTTTGATCCTCACTCTTCTCCCTTCCCTTCCCCTAGGCCACCTCCCTGATTCCACTGAAGTTTCTCCTTCATTTTTATACATTACTGGTATCCAAATAATTAGGTATGCATTACTTGTATTATAATGTATCGCAATATTACTTGCATCCCAATTACTCCCAAGCTTCTGCATATTAGAGAAAACATAGGGCCCTTCACTTTCTAGGGCTAGCTATTCTCACTTAGCAAAATATTCTCCAGGTCCTTCCAAATCCTGCAAATGACATCACTTTGTTCTTCTTCATTGCTGGGTAGAATTCCATTGTATGTATATCCCATAATTTTGTGATCCATTCATCTGTTGATGGACACCTACGTTGGTTCCATAATTTGGCTATTGTGAATTGTGCTGCTTGAACATGTAAATGCATATATTACTGTAGTTCTCTGGTTTCAGTCCCTTTGGAAAGATACTCAGGAGTGGTATACCTGGAACATTTATTCATTGAAATTAGAAATGTACTAGTGACAAAGCATGGTGCTTTCTAGTCTGAAGAATGGATGCCCTACTTTTATAGACTTTCTTATTATTTTTATGATTTCTTATTAAATTGTAATTTCTAATTAATTGTATTTTATTGAATACCTTTTAGGCAATGGTGGTTTTAGGGCAAAAGGGTGTGGAGAGAAGGATGTTTGAACTTCCAATGCCTACAAAATCTTCAGTTAATTTTTAATATTTATGGCTACAATTTCAGTGAATGATGTATTGTATGAGAGTCCTTTATAACTATGATTTGAAGGTAAAGAAATAACCTTTTGAACAGAAGCCAATTCCAATAATTTTTTTCTGATATTATCTGTTTTTTTCCCTGATTATTTTGGACTTTCTCCCTGATAAATCTGCATAACAACCCACTCTAGCCCACCATAATCGGAGAGATGACTGGGCATTGAATACAGTAAGGGATATAAGTAGGAGATATTGTCAATTTTTTTTTTTTTTTTTTTTTTTGCAGTACTGGGGATTGAACTCAGGGGCATTCTACCTCTAAGCTATATCCCCAGCCCTATATTTTATTCTTTATTTTGAAACAGGTCTCATTAAATTACGGAGTGCCTCACTAGGTAGCTGAGGCTGGCCGTGAACCCAGATCCTCAGGTCTCAGCCTCCCAAATGCTGGGATTACAAGCGTGCGCCACCATGCTGACATTATCAATTTTTAAAAAGACCAGATTTACATCTATCCAGGGTAATTTTGGGGTGGTGCTGTTAACATATCTGACACAGAGAGTATACATTTAGAAAAGCACTGTGCCCTTTGCTAACCCAGATCAGTTCACTCAGAGAGGAAAAGCAGAATAATGAGTCTATAAATGCTTGGATTCCTTTCCTCTTTATATATAAGAAACCCAGATTCAGTGACAAAGGTTCAAGAAAATAAGGAACCTCAGTCTGTGTGGGTGTTTGAAAGTATGATACAGAACTGAATTTGGGAAAAGTCTACTTGGGGGAAGATGGAGGATGTGGGAAAAGATCATTAATGATAATTCATAAGCTGTTTTAAAGTTCACAATTTTAAAGCTGAGAAGCCTAGGTGATTACCCAAGATTATAGAGGGGCTTAAGAGTGACTATTGTAATTTAGGTCTTAGAAAATGAGCACAGTTGGAGGTCACAATAATTATGAGAATTTTCTTTTGGAATGTTCCAAGGCATTGGCATATAAAAGTGACATAATGTTTTAGTATATCAAAATAGGGCCGTCCCTGCAACACCTTTTTGTACTATTTGAAGGCTTCTTTCATTATTTTATAATTTTCTAATTAAATATTTTTTAAAGGATTAAATTTCAGAGGACTTTGATTTGCATCTTTTGCCCCTAGGGAACATCTTAGGTTATAGCCGTAATGCCTTCTTTTTCATTAGTTAACTGTCAAATTCTCTCCAAATCCCTTGTCAGTTGATTCCAGTACAAAGCGTTATTTAAGTAGCAGAAGGTCTTTTATTATCTGAACTTAAATATTACTGGTAACTCAAGGAGTTTAGGCTGACAGTTTTCCTTAGAAGCACTTCTTTCTAAGCACTTCCAGTTAGATGCCAGGATTTTCCTTTGATGGCACTAAAGAGTCACTGCCGCTAAACCTTCCATCCTCCCTGCCCTAGAAAACAGTGCCACCAGAGCTGTTTTCTAGTATCAAAGGTGGTCAAAACTGTGGGCAAGGGCATGGAGCCCAGCAAATGTTGGCATGACATCAGCTTTTTGATTTCTGTGTTCTCTTTTGGAATTAAAAAAATTGGTATGGGAGCCTATGATATGGGTCCCTTAGCCTCACATTTTAATTCAGTATTACACAGGCACAGGCATTAGCATTCAAAATTTTAGAACAATTTTGGATTTGTGTGTGTGTGTGTGTGTGTGTGTGTGTGTGTGTGAAGACTTTGAAGTCAGGAGGACCTGGTTTCTAATCTGAAATCTGCTAAACTAGTCATCTGATGTCTCTAAGCCTCTATTTCTTCAACTGCAAATTGTGGATAAAAAGATCTATCTTGTGTGGAGATTAAAGAGAAAATGTGTAAAGTGCTTAGTACAGAGTGCAGGATAGCATAGGTCATCAGAAAATAGCAATGGCAGGGATAATGATGATGGGAAATAGAATCCCAGCGTTCAACCCCAAGTCACCGGAGTGGCAGATTGTGTGTCCCTTTATGATCCTGGCAGATTGTGTGTCCCTTTATGATCCTGGCTGGAGCCACCTGCTTTAATCTTGCATTACAATTGCTCCCGACCACTTCTTCCATCTTGACCTTGTACTTTCACCAGGATGTTGTATAACAGAACAAAAAAAAAGTTTGTGATGCTTAAAGCTGATTCATTAGCAATTAGCACTTTCATATCTAGTTTATTGCAAGTGTTAGTTACTATCTAGAGTAGTTTTGAAGTTGAGCAGATGCTCTTAATTTGAGATACTTTATGATAGGCACCACAAAATAGAAGAGTCTACAGACTCTAAAGCCACTTCACATCTTATAGTTACAAAATACAAAATTTCAGACGCCACTGGAATTCTAATGGGGGATATTGTTTTTCTCAGAGAATGCCCTTTTTAAAACTTCTGATGAAAACAGAATGAATATATAATATGTGGGTGACAGAATGTTGAAAATTTTTGAAGCTAGGTGACCAGTACATAGGGGTTCGTTATATTATTTTCCCTACTTACGTGTATGTTGGAAAACTTTCACAATAAAAATTATCATATTTAAATAAATTTAGGGATGACTGCCTTCCTGTTGAAAAATTTGGAAGTAATAAACATGTTTTACTTTCATGCCTTGACTTTGAAAGGCTGTCTTATAGGTGTTGTTTAATGCACTGCGTCACTATTTACAGGAAGAGGTTATTTAAAATGGTAAAAGAGATGGAAGTTAAATTCAAAAGAGGTATGAGAAAGGTATCTCAGTATAGAAATAAAGCTTAGAAAAAACATCTCTCAAGATAGCTGCAACACTACTATCGTCTAGTTTAAGGATTATATAAGCAAAATCCTCTGTGTATCCATAGCTATGCATACATTTATATTTAATGATCCCATCAGAAGTAATCAGTGCTTAAGCATTATTTGGATTCAGAAATTGTACCATATACTGCACTTAAATGATGAAAGATGTTTCAAAAATAGCCCTTGCTGCATTTAAATAGCCTATAAGGGTAGAAAGGAAAATTTCACTGGCACAGTTGACTGTGAAGCTAATAGACCCATGTATTAAAAGCTTAGGCTAAATTTGGGTCTGTGATGTGTAAAATAACAGCAGAGCTGAATATAAAGCTCTTTTGCTGCATTGTTTTCTCAAAGATCCATGGGTGTAAAGAAATGTATATTTATTAAGCTAGAAGTATGTCCTCAGGACCTGGTACCACAGATGGCCTAAGCACTTATGGTCACTATTAAGCTGCACCGTCTTACTTTGCCCCCTTGTGAGGGTTTTGCCATAGTTAACAGGGTTCATGTACCTCTCCACCAATGGAAAGCCAGGGCCAAGTTATTTCCCTTTCCCTCCCCTCTCATCCTCTCCCCTCTGTCATGCCACCTGCAATAAAGACACGTGTTTACTTCTTTCTTGAAAAGTAATGGTTTAGTTCATGAACCTTGGAGTCACATAGACCTGGGCATGACACTACCTCTTAATAGCTGCATGCCATATGACCTCACAGATTCTCAGAATCTCATCATAAAATGGGAATAATACTGATACTTATCCATAGGGTTGCTGTAAGAAAAGATTAAATGCTGCTCTTCACTTAACTTGCATAAATAAAATAATAATTGTTTGAATTATTGTTGTTATGATTACAAATCACTCACTCAGAAGCCCAAGTATTTGAACATATAGCCTGCTGCTTTCCAAAGTCAAAAGTTACTGTCCTTCCTGGTTGTCATTGAAAGCAAAGAAATGAGATGAGTTCTTTGTGATCCTTACTTGGAAGGACTGGAAATTTCAGTAAAACCCAAAGCACATGGAGAAAATATAGACTTGGTATCTATTTGTTCAAAATATACATATACTCTTACACACTGGACTCAAGCCCTGATTTTTACAAAGTGGCTGTTTTACTTAGGTGGAAATTGTGAGGACACAGTTCTATCTGCTCAGATTTCTGCTGAAGCAGTGATAGAATTAGGATACACACTCAAGAGAGTACAGAGGGAAAATTTACAGGAAGTCTGCTGTGATTGTTGATTTCCCAGTTTTCTCATCAAAAAGTTGTCTTCCAAATGTCTAAGAGATCCTTTCCCTTTTCTACCACATGCTCTGATTCATTGTTAAGTGCAAGAATTTCTCACCAGAGAAGGAACAACATGTCCCTGTGGGAAGCTTTAATTTTTGCAGAACAGCTGTCTCTAGGAGGCGTTCCTTCAGAGATGGTGTTTTTGGAAAAGGAAGATTCTAGGTGGTAGTAAAAGATTCCCCATGAGGATGGCCACATCTAGAATGACTCATCTGTCTGTTGAAGAGGCCCAAAAGAAATTGCAACCATGAAACAGGGCCAATTTCCTATCAAAAGGAATAATTTCCTTCTCTCATGCCCTACTGATAGTGCTCCTTGGAGAGAAATAGCTCACTCCATTGAGGGCAAGGGCATGTACAAGGTACATCTGGAATATCTTGTTATACCCTAAAGCAAGAGATATATCAAAGACTACCCAGAGGCCACTTCAAAAGGGCACAGATGAAGACTCTTAGGGGCTCCCAGTGGTCTGCATGCCACAATAAGCGCATCAAGAAGACAATGACAGCCCGGCATGGTGGCTCACACTTGTAATCCTAGTACTTGTGAGGCTGAGACAGGAGGATGACAGGTTTGAGGCCAGCCTCGGCTACTTAGTGAGGCTCTTCGCAACTTAGTGAGTCCCTCTTTCTTTTTTTTTTTCTTGCAGTACTGGGGATTGAACTCAAGGGTGGTCTACCTCTGAGCTATACCCCCAGCCCTATTTTTTATTCTTTATTTTGAAACCGAGTCTCACTAAGTTGCGGAGTGCCTCACTAGGTAGCTGAGGCTGGCCGCGAACCCGGATCCTCTGGTCTCAGCCTCCCGAATGCTGGAATTACAAGCATGCGCCACCACACCTGGCTTGAATCCCTCTTTCAAAATAAAAATAAAATAAGGCTGGGGGTATAGCTCATGGGTAGAATGTCCCTGCGTCATATTGCTTTTACTATATTCTTTTCACTACAGTGGGATATAGAAATGTAATCTTGGCTTATCAGATGTGTTGGGAAGGAGGCTGTGATGACTATCATCCTTGAGAACGAAAAACAGGGCGGTGGTGATTCT
The DNA here is from genome assembly GCA_004027655.1 of Graphiurus murinus. NCBI lineage: Eukaryota > Metazoa > Chordata > Mammalia > Rodentia > Gliridae > Graphiurus > Graphiurus murinus. The sequence goes on from PVLC010004446.1 coordinate 61,293, forward strand.
TTTAACTTTGACATTTTTATTAAGAGAATTCCCTATTCCCATCAGTAATAAGCAATGAAACTGTCAATACATTGTCTCCTATTATGTATGGCGAACCATCCTAAGCTCATTTCCTTTTAGACAAAAATCTAATGAAGATGAAGATAATTTGAATATGTGAACCAAACCATCCTTGTGCATGGGATTTTTATATGCATTTTTTAAAGTTCAGCCCTGAATAAACTAGATGAAGAGTAGAGCCTTATAGATCCACAGATTATACTGAATAGAGCCAAATTTTGACTAAAAGGATCCTGTTTGTCTTCTACATGTCCTTGGGGGATAATGGTTTGCCACATGCTAACTCGTGGGACCACTGTGTTATCTCAAATTCATGGTTGATTAGTAGATTAAGAAATGCATCTGAGTAACTTAGAACTTCAGGCAGTAGACTTGGATGAAGATATAGCATAGGAAACGTGAAGGATATGACATTTATTCCCACTTTTAGTGCCTTCCTTCCATCCTTTCTTGCCCTGCCCTTCCTTCCTTCCTTCCTTCCTTCCTTCCTTCCTTCCTTCCTTCCTTCCTTCCTTCCTTCCTTCCTTCCTTCCTTCCTTCCTCCTTTCCTCCCTCCCACCCTCCCTCCCTTCCTTCCTTCCTTGCTTATCAATTCTCAACATTTTGGGTTTCAGGATCCCTTTTGATAGACTTTTGGCTCATGTGGATTACAATCATTGATATTTCCCACATTAGACATTAAAACAGGAAAATTAAAGCAAGCATAAGACTATGCAGGGATGCATCTAATCAGCTGTAAGCATGAGTTGTTGTCACTCATCATGGACTCTCTTAAAAAGCCCACTCTACACCCATGGGAGAATAATAGTGAAAATAGGTTTGATGCTCTTCACTCATGGGAAGGTCTTGGCCTCCAGGGGTTTCTGGATCACATTTTGATAACTGCTTATCTATCTGTATCTGTATCTATATCTATACCTATATTTAATTTCCCCCTTTCTTTCTTGAACCCATTCCACTCAGGCTTTCCACCTGATGAAGTCACCTAAGCTGCTTTTTTCAAGGTCACCAGTGACCTCCAGACTATTTAACTCAGTGGTCAATTCTCGTTTCTTACCTTACTCAATCTGTTAAAACCTGTGAAACAGTCTATCATTCATTCATCTTTGAGTTGTTTTGGTTTCCAGGGCATCAGACTTTGGTTGTTCCCTCCTTATCTCCTTGACCTCTGTGTTGGCATTTCCCATGACTCAGTGCAAGGACATTTTTAGTTTTTATATACAGTATTTACTTGGTGTGGCCATCATCCAGTCTCAATTTTTAAGATATCGTCTAGTCTCTCTCTGTCACTTGAGATCTTTCCCTGGTTATCTAATAGCATCTCAGACTTAATGTGGGCAAAACTGAGCTCTCCATCTCCCTTTTCTGTAGACTTCCTGCTCCCATGGTCTCCTTCAGCTCAGCTAAAGCTCCTTTGTCTTACAATGTACTCAGCTCCTAAACTTGGAGTCATTCTCAACTCCTTTTTAACTCTCCTTATCCAGTCCATTAGCTAACCTCATCTAGCTCAAATTCTAAAATAGATCTAGAATCATGCTACTCTCCACTACCTCAGCTGTTGCTACCACCACAATCTCTCATGGAGCCACTGCAGAGCCTCTTAACTGTCCTCTGTCCCTCCCTTGCTCCACTTAAGTGCTTTCCTGTTGAGAGGTGGGTCAGTCTCTTCCATGTTCCAAACACTCATTCAAATTTTCATCTCATTCAGAAAGCAAACCATAGCTTTCAAAAGATCTGCCAGAGCCGGGCGTGGTGGTGCACGCTTGTAATCCCAGCATTCGGGAGGCTGAGACCGGAGGATCCGGGTTCGCGGCCAGCCTCAGCTACATAGTGAGGCACTCCGCAACTTAATGAGACTCGGTTTCAAAATAAAGAATAAAAAATAGGACTGTGGGTATAGCTCGGAGGTAGAACACCCCTGAGTTTAATCCCCAGTACTGCAAAAAAAAAAAAAAAGATCTGCCAGGCCCTACCTGACCTGTCCCTCACTTCTGTGATCTCTTATAAACATTCTTCTGGCAAATCATCCCCGCCCCTCCACATGGACATACTTGTGGCACCTCTGGGCTTTTCCATGTGCAGTATCCTCTGAGTCCCATCAAGTATATCTGTAAGGTTCTGTCTGTTATCAATTGGAGACCATTGTCAAATATCATCTTTTGAAGTGAAGAATTCTCCCACCCCTCTTAAATTACAATCCCTCAATACTCTGTCTCCTTTCTGCTTTACATTACCCCACGGCACTTTATTTTTTACCATTTAATTGACTAAAGGTTTTGCTTATTATTAAAAAAATCTTCTATCTATTCTCCAACAACAAGTGAACAACCCATTAAGCAGCAGTTTATTTTGTCCATTCCTCTTTTAGCTATTTATTGTCACATCCTTGACTCTTACTAAATAGTCATTAAATAATGAATGGAAAGTGAACTATTTAATCTCTTCAGCTGAGAATTTATAAAACATATCAAAGACATGTAATAAGATTAGCTGATTATAAACAAAACATTTTACCAGAGTATTCAAAATAATGCATAATTTAAAAATGTCTTTTAGCCAGGCACGATGGCACATACCTGTAATCCCAGTACTTGGGAAGCAGGTGCAGAAGGATTGTGGGTTTTAGGCTAGCTGGTGGTAACTTAGCAAGACCCTGTTCCAAAATAAAGAATAAAATAGGGCCAGTGGTATAGCTCAAAGGTAGATTGCCCTTGAATTCAATCCCCAGTACCAAAAAAGAAATAAAAATGTTTTTTAGAACAAGATGTAACTTTTTTTTTTTTTTTTCGGTACTGGGGATTGAACTCAGGGGCATTCTACCTCCGAGCTATACCCCCAGCCCAACTTTTTATTCTTTATTTTGAAACCGAGTCTCACTAAGTTGCAGAGTGCCTCACTAGGTAGCTGAGGCTGGCCGCGAACCCGGATCCTCCGGTCTCAGCCTCCCAAATGCTGGGATTACAAGCATGTGCTACCACACCCGGCTTACAAGATGTAACTTTGATCATGAGAAAATCTTAATTTTATGTTGAAGTTCAAGTATAGATTCATACTTACATGGTTAGATGCCTTGGGCATGAATTGATTTTGTAGTGGAAGAATTTGTGTGTGTGTGTGTGTGTGTGTGTGTGTGTGTGTGTGTGTGTGTGTGTACTTTGAGAACAAGTGTAACTATTTTACAGGTTTCTCAGAACCTTATTGTCATCATCATCATCATCATCATCCTTTTATCTATCTTATAACTTCTCATACTCAGATAATAGCTCTGCTGTGGAGGGTGGTTATCCCAGGATTCTTTAGATACTGGCCGAGGGAAAATAATCCTAGCTATAGATTCGGTGCATCCATCTGGGATATCACCTATGGGATTTGGTGACCTCAGGTTTGATATTGGAAGATACACAATCCAGAGCATGACCTATGGGATTTGGCAGTTTTAAAACGTGTTATGTAGAAAGAGGTGAGGTTCAAGAGAAAATAAATGGGAGATAACCAGTTAAAATTCTGCTTTCCCAGGGATTTTATTTTGCTATTGTGCATTGTAAGCCTCTAAGGAGATAGAGAGGCAGGGTTTCACACACTTACTGGAATACAGAACCTTTTTTTCTTGTAGCATTTCACTGAGGGAACTCAGGGATAGATTGGTGAGCCATTTGTATAGCCAAATATTTTTAATTTTTTTCTGACTTCTAACACTAGAAAGACAAAGAAAAGCTTAACGGTTAAGCAGAAAGATCTTGTAATGCAGCATTCCCCCCCACACACACACAAAAAATGGGAACAAACTCTAGCAGAGTATTTTATGTACATAGAATTGGAGCAGTGCTTTGATGGGAATCTATAAGTGTATGTGGACATCAAAAATCCAGTGGATATTATAGAGATTCACATGAGCCGAGCTTTGTATGTAACTCTTTCTTTGTAAGTGAGGGACTGATACTGCATCGTGCGTATTTTCTTGATCCTTTAAGCTTCTCTTTCCTTAGATATAATTTACATAAAAGATTTGGTGAGAGAGTAGCTCAACATTAAATTTTTGTGTCAGGATTAACATCATTACTTCAGATTTGGCTCTAGAAGTAAAAGATGTCTTCCCATTATCATTTTTATTATTCTTTTCTCTCCTAGGGAATTATTCTGGGAGTAGAGCTATTGATGTAAATGTCATTGCACTTATGACACAATTATTGCTCCAATTGTAAGGAGAGTTCTAGACCAGGCATTTCTTAAGTCTTAAAACATTAAGTTATCCTTCAAAAGTTCAGTACTTACCAACTGATAAGTCAAGATAGTACACCCTGACTGCCTGTACTTGCATTATGAAGCAATATAGAAATGATAAGCAACATAGAAATGAAAGTGAAGCCTGCTTGGTTGGATCGCCACCCATACTTACTTTGAAGCATAAGAACAACATTCCCTGAAGAATGAATGGAGCTGGAAGGGAAATCAGAGCCAAGAGGAGGTGAAGAGAGTCAGCCATGTTTGTTGAAACAGCATTGCAGTGGGGCGTGACACTGGAGACAGGCGTGGACTGAGGCCAAGAGAATGTGCTTGTGCCTCTCCCATAATTGTAGACACTCCACTCTAAAACAACTAGAAGCAGCAGTTGGCATCAGCACAGTGGGGTTGGACACCTCTGCTGGGTTTATCCTGGCCTTTGCATTTGCCCCTAGTTGATTTAGGGTCTTCGTTCTCAAAATATGCTCCAGGGACTTATTGGGGAGCCCAAGACCCTTTCAATGGGTTTATAAGGTAATAACAGTAAATATTATTTACTTCTGTGACTCATTCTCTTACAACTGTACAGTGCAGTTTTCTACAGGAGATGTGATATCTCAATAGATTGAATACAGAAATAGTATGAGAATCCATCTGTTTTCTATGAAGCCAGACAGTAAAGAAATTTTAAAAATGTTAAAACAGAAAGCTATAAAAGTATCACAAAGTGTTTTTTATTGGCATGTAATAGATTTATTGTTATTTTAAATGATTTATTCATTTTAAATATTTTTAATATTTTTTTCACTTAGAATCTAATATGGTAACATTGATATTACTTAAATGAACTAAAGCTCTTTGGCAATTCGTTTTAGTAGAAATCTATCCCAAATATTGTGTGTCTTTTTATTTGCTCAGTCTGGCAATCCTCCTGGCTCATCCCTTATATCTACTGGGAGGGCTTTGTCTTGGCGCCTACCCTTTGGGAAGATGGCGGAGAAACAAGCTCTTCTCGCTTATTTATTGACTATTGGCTCAGTAGGCTTTAATGACTCAACACACCTTGGGTTATTCCTAGAGTCTTTCTGATTTTGTGGTAGTTAGGTGTGCTTTTCTCCTGGGAGGAGTTGAGGGTTACTTGAAGGGCATGACCTAGGAGGGTACAGGATTTCCTTGGTTGTGTGCAGCAGTGTCAGCAACTGATCTCAGCCCAATTTATGTTATTTATTACTAATTACGGTGTAGTTTTGTCTCTTGTCACTCATAGCAGGGCCTGTGTAGGTGGCAGAACTGTGTTTCTCATGTTAATCCCATGACACTTGCCAGGAGGGGTATAGATAAGGCTGGCTTCCAACAGACTTTATTGGCATTATATTCATTCATTCATTCCTCCAGCCTCCCTTCTCCCTTCCTTCTTTCATCCTTTCCTTTCTTCTTCATTTTCTCTCTCTCTCTTTCCATTTTTCTCCCCCCACACTCCCAGTTTGTTCTTCTTTTTGCGTTCAGCAGTGTGTAAGACACCGTTACGTGCTAGATTCAGGAGAAAATATTAATAATTAAAAAAAATGATTGGTGCATTGCTGTTGTACATGAGAGTGAGATCCGTAGCAATGCATTAATATATGCACATAGCATTACTTGCTCTCTTTCCTTCCCCATACCTCCCTTTTCCTTTTCCTTTCTACTCCTCTCTCTCCCAGTCCCCCTCTACTACTTTACTAGTCTTTCTTCTAATTTTTAAGAGATCCCTTTCCTTTTCTATTTTCTCTCTAGCTTTCACATATGAAGGCAAACATGTGGACCTTGATTTTCTGAGTTTGGGTTATCTCATTTAGCGTGATGTTTTCTTGTTCTATTCATTTTCCTGCAAGTGATATAATTTTGTTCTTTATAGCTGAATAAAACTCCATTGTGTATATATACCACATTTTCCTTACACTTTCATCTGTTGATGGATGCTTAGGTTGGTTCCATTAAGTTGACTATTGTGAAGTGTGTTGCTATAAACATGCACATGAATATATCATATAGTATTCTGACTTTTATTCTTTTGGAAAGATACCAAGGTTCCATTCCTAGTTTTTTGAGGAACGTTTTGATGTTTTTTTTTTTTTGTTTGTTTTTTGTTTTGCGGTACTGGGGATTGAACTCAGGGGCATTCTACCTCCGAGCTATACCCCCAGCCCTATTTTTCATTCTTTATTTTGAAACCGGGTCTCACTAAGTTGCGGAGGGCCTCACTAGGTAGCTGAGGCTGGCCGCGAACCTGGATCCTCCGGTCTCAGCCTCCCGAATGCTGGGACGTTTTGATGTTTTAAAATTAGTTTTTGGATATTATTTGGTTAGTTTTAAGCTATAATAAACTTTTAAGCTGAAAGCAGCCCATCTCCTGCTTATTCCTGCTACAGAAAAACATATTTCCAAATTTCCTTACATTCCGTACAGTTGACTTGAATGTAGACCAGAAGAAAAGAAAGTGAATGACTAGAATCCCATATAGGTCTTTCTTAAGAGATAATTGAGAAAGTATATCATGAACTTTAGAGGTATTATCTGATTTCTCAAAGCAACCCTGTCAGGTAGATATTATCATTTCTATTTCATACATGAAGAAACTACTTACAGAAAGGCTAAGAAAGGTTCAGCCCAAAGGCACACAACAGTTGTGTGGCAGAGTCCAGATTTGTAACCATATGCTCATCACATTTTCCTTGTGTTAGACACAGTAAAGAGTGAAGTAAACATTTCTCAGGTTCTGGTCTACGGGCTCTGTCCCATTTCTTTAGAATTTTCTTTAGAAATAAAAATGGAAAAGAACAATAAGCAACTGTTCATGCCCCCTTCTTTTGCCCTCTATAGCCTCAGTTGATAAATACAGAGATTACATGACTGTCTGGCCACCTAATTTACACTGCAAATGATTTCCTGGATGGCCTCATACTGTTCATTCTAGGTATTCTCAGGTGGGTAAGTATGAAAAGAAGAAAATAATATCAAACACAGAATGGCAACACATATAAGGAAAGTTGCCATAATTTAATATCTAAGAATATTAAACATTTGAAGGGCTGTCATGTGGAGAAGGAATTCGTTTTGAGATGGACTAGGGGAACTAATAAAGAGAAATTATAGGCATCAGTTTGTAGAGCTCAATATTAGGCAGTTATTTTGCTTTGTTCTACCTTTCTTTCTCCCCACCCCTTTTTAAAATAGACTTTTCCAAAGTGATACGGGCTTCTTTGGGAGGTTAGAATTCTCCCACATTGGGTGGTCACTTCCAAGGCATGCCGTGATGGTGTTTTAGTTATTGGGTGTGTCTCTTAACAGTTGTGATCTTACATGGCACCACAACTTGACAGATGTGTAGAAACTAGTGACAGTCTAGTTCTGAGGCTTACAAAGTGTTTGTTAATTTAGAAGTTTCCTTTTAATGGAGGTCCCTTTTGTTTCCTATTTTCTTTATACCTTAGGGACTTCAAATAAATCAGAGAGAGAGAGAGAGAGAGAGAGAGAGAGAGAGAGAGAGAGAGAGAGAGAGAGAGAGAAAGAGAGATCAGTAGAATAGTGGAAGGGGAAGAGGAGGGGAAAAAGAAGTGATGAAAGAAACAGTTCAAATAACGCTCTGAACTTACATGAAGGTCTCACTATTAATCTCACTGATACATTCAGGGAGGGGCGGGGAGCGGGGCTGGATCCAGGGGGATTGAAATACATCAAGTGCTTTGTGTGTGTATTTGTATCTCCAATGCACCAAAAAAAGTATAAAAAATATTCACAGTAAGCTTCCTTTTAGAAGAGTTAATTAGGGACGGTGAATTGAAGTGACAGTGGTGGGTGGGAGAGCCCGGGGTCGACTCTGCCCCTGCATCCCTATCAGGATAGGTAAGGACAGGCAGGCAGCCACCTCCTCTTCTCGCCTCTGACCCCAGGTGAGTGCTCTGTAAGAGTGGGTGGATAGTGGGTGAGAAGTTGGGTTGGCCTTTGAAGACTTCCCATAGCATCCTAGCATTGATATGTAATATTCACTATCCATTTTATAAATTCATAACCATTTAAAATTAATATCTAATTAACATTCATCCATAACTAGATCTTTTAGGTTGAAAAGCCAAACTTTACACATAAGATTAAGAATTTTTTATTCTGTATTCCCAGTGTCCAATGGAGAGTCTATGTCGAATAGGGCTGAAAGCACATTTGTTGATAGGTGAGGGATACAATAGAAAACTTAGAATTTGGAGTTACTTATACTACTCCACTTTTGTGGAAAAAAATTTGTACTAGGGATTATACCCAGGGGCATTCTACCTGGAAGCTGCACCCCTAACCTTATTTTACTTTTATTTTTAAATTTTGAAATAGGGTCTTGTTGCTAAGTTGCTGAGGCTGGCCTCAAACTTATATGATCCTCCTGTCTTAGTCTCCCAAGTACTGGGATTAAAGGTGTGCACCATCATTCTCAGCTTATTGTGAAATGTTTTAAAAATGATTTTTTACTCAAGTAATAGAATAATACATTTTAAAAGCCTAGAAAAAATGGAATAGGCAGCTTTGGTAACCACTTTTATTTTTTTTTACTTATACCATAAATACTTACTAAATTTTTAATTTTTGGTTGTTTGTGACATTTTTCAGGCCAGACATATTTTCTCTCTCCTAAGTGGCAAAGGCTATGAGGACATCAGCTGCAGTTGTGAATCTCATTTCAGCTTCTTGAATCTTGTAATTAGAGAACTCCTCGTGAGAGAACAATGGTTTGCCTGAAATTCCAGCGTTTAGTGTCGATACGAGTGTTCATGGGTGTCTTAAGGGTTGAGGGGGGACACAGGAGGGGCTGATTCATGGACTGCCGGCCAGATGTTGCAGGGGCAGAAGCCTCTGGTGGGGGGATTTTGACAAATCATCTTCCCAGGCATCTCAGTGACTGTCTGTGAGCGTGCATGTCCGTCCTCAGGCCCACTTGTAACACCAAGGAAAACGAGGATCTGTGTGGCACAGTTGATATTGCTGATTGTGGAAAATAAAGATGATTCACGGATACTGCTAGGGTTGTTTGCTCACTCTTAAGGAAGGAACACTTCAGCTCTTTATCTAACACCTACCATCAACACTCAATCCAGAGGTAGCATGGCACTGTGTTTCAACACTGAGAATCCAGAACCTGGATTTAAATACTGGCCGTGCCACATTCTGGATAGGACTTTGACCATGTCCCTTTACTTCCTTATACCTCTATTTTCCATCTATAAAGTGGGGGTGACTATGGTAGCTGCTACCTTAGGGTAGTTTTAATTTTTGCAAATTAAATGAGTTACTATGTTAGCTGCTATTTCGAGCTATAATTTAGGAGGGCATTTGGCACAAAGCAGTTTAATATTATTATTATGCTTTAAAGCATTAAGTACTTTCTTACTAAAGCCATAACACAATCAGGAAGAATATAAATTAGTATTTTTCTGATCTTGAGATCAGGCTCCCTCTATATGCAGCCAGGGGAGAAAATCATAAATGCTGATATATCCAGTTATACAAACATTAAAAGTCTATTATGTATAGATCCACAAGGCCAAGCATAAGTATTTATAATACTGCAAACTAACTTAAAAACAGAATAAATAGTTGCAATGTGTCTGACAAATGTACCAGTTAAACTAGACATTACATTCAATTTAGAAGCCTAATATGGTAGTACACACATGTAATCCCAGTACTTGGGAAACTGGGACAAGAGGATCATAGGTTCAAATCCAGCCTCAACAATTGTGTGAGACCTTGTTTCAGAATAAAAAAATAAAATAGGGATAGGGAGGTATATAACTCAGAGGTAGAATACCCTTGAACTCCATCCCCAGTACCTAAATGAATGAATGAATGAATAAATAAATAAATAAAATTTTAAAATCCATTATAGTGTGAGAGCAAAGGTCATACCTTGAATTTGTTATTTTATGGTTGTCATTAGCCCATGTTCAAAATTATGCATACACACCACTTATCTGAGTATGTGGTTATGTGTACACACATTTGTATTTTTTTCCTGTGTATTTCAGAAATTACTTGTCAGCTTGTAGTAATGCAAAATGTTAAAAAAAGCAAATAATAAAAAGAAGGAAAAAAAACCCTCAAAAAGTAGAAATAGTGCAAGAAGGACCAAGCTAAGTCACAGCCCAACTGTAATGGAGAGTGAGGCTTGGGAAGCCAGAACAGTTCTACAATCTAGTGTCCACAAGCCCCAATCCCTCATTACTTAAGGGAAGTAGAAATATTTTTGATACTTGGAACAGCAGAAACATTTCTCTCCAGAGTCTTCAAAGAGAACACCGACTGTGTAACCAGTAGCAGTATTTATACCATTTTGTCAATAATGATAACAATGATGCATTTTATTCTCTTGGCATAAACTCTTGTCTGCACACCAAAGCAGGTGACAGTCAGACATGTCCTTGGAGTTGAGGATGGTGGTACTGTGACACAGCTCAGATGTCACACAGGTTCCGGGCCTGCAGGTCCTGGGCACCTTCGTCACCCTTCCTCTGCCCTCTTCCGTGGAGTAGGGCTGGGCCCTGCAGGGTTTATGTCTCAGGCTCTATGTCAGTTGGCTTCCAGGTGGGATTGGCCAATGGGAGGTAACCCTGGGAAACTGGAAAGCAGTGGAGGGAGAAAGCAGGGGACTGCTCCCTGACTCCCATCACCGACAGTGGCCATTCCAGTAATGGCTTTCCGTGGACCAGTATTCTGCGGTGCCCACATCTATCACATTGTCTTGATCCTAGGCTTATTAATAATATCATCTCCTCTGATTGTCTCTTCAGCTCAGGGATGGGAGCATCCTTTTTTAAAAATAGTTGCTAATCTTTGAAATACCTCACTATTCTCCTTTGGCTTCTCAGCTCCTCCAATCCCTATATTATAAACACTTGAAGTTGTTTTTCTTAATTGATCTAGCTGGATTCTATAATCAAGAAAATAAAACAAATGTGAAGCTTGAAGACTGTCTTCACCATCAGAAGTCTTTACTGCTAATGTGGGATCCATTACCTATTTTAAAGTTGCTCTTTGGGTTACTTTTGAATATGCTTTCTTCATCAGAAGGTAACTTTTGGATTGAAACTGAGCCTTGACAATAGATGCAAAGTCCTGGGCTTCTGATTTCCGGGATTCAGCAGGGCAGTTTCCGTGGACCATACTTGAATATCCATTTGCACAGAGCAGTGTTATGTAAAATTTGTGCTGTCATGGAGCATTACCATTTAGATTGAAGAAATGTAATTCATTTGTCTCAGTAATTTATTTCCAGGAAACTTAAGACCTGACAAATGTAACATAATTGGAACATTTTGGTTTTCTATTTCATGAAAATTGCTTCCATCTCTGTATTAATGAAAAAGAGCATGTAAATAATCCCTGAAAAGACATATTAATGCCTGTATATCACCTGTAGTGCTGTGATCAGTCTACTTAGAATGGTGCTCAGAACCAACGGTGATTACTCTGTACCTCCTCCCTAAACCCCTGAGCCAGGATTTTCTTTTTCTCCCAAGACTTTCTGAATTCTAGCTTCCCTACACATTTCTTTTAGAAAAGCTTTTTCATATTTTTTATATACAAGCTGTATCAATATATTAGAAAATGGAAGCAGTCCTATGCCAGCCATTCTTTTTCTTAACATTAATTTACTTTTGCTTTCCGTCCTCCCCTAGTTCCAGATCTCTTTTTTGCACTAATGGCAGACACTTTTACCAGATGGTTATGTATTTATTTTCTTTAGGTACTAATGTATAATTACACAAATATAGTATTTGCAGTAGAGATAGATATAAGTATACATATAACTTAAGCCACTTATTAATATGTTAGCTAGTCCTTGAAATTTCCTAAGTGCATGGTAATTTAAAAATTCGTCAGGGACTTGGTCTCAGGGAAGTGGAGGGAGAAGACTGAGGTTCATTAATGAAACTACTACCATTGACTATGTTTACATGTGCGAAAATACCAATATCAGTCTCAGTATTCTGTATTGGGAAGGAGGAAATGGGAAGGTGGGAGGGCATCAAGTGCTGTGTGCACGTATGTCACAGTCCACATGACTTACATTATGATATGAGACTATACTGCACCAATTAAAGCACATTAAAAAATACTTTTCATGACTGTAAAGTGCATAATATTGCAATGTACTTAACTGTTATTTCCTTTTCTTTTTATAAAACACTATCATGGGAGTAGTTATGTAAAAAAGTCATTTTTGGGCTTTAGACCATTGCCTTCTACAGCATAAATTTTTTCTCAGTATTCCTATTATGCAGGTTTTATTTATCAGCAAAAATAGATGAATGTTGGATTATTAAACTGCATTAAAATTTAACAAGTGTCATGATAATGCATGTATCACCTAATGACAGTATAGTTACTAGTTATGCACATGAACTTTGTTTTAGACAGTCCTGGATTTGAATCTCATTCTCACCCAGATGTGTGACCTTGGGCTTTTCTAAGAATTGCTTTCAGCATAACTCAATGATAGTAGCATTGGTGTTGTCCCTTGTCTAGGACTGTGCTATCCTGTATGGTAGCCACTAACCATATGTGGCTGTCGAGCACATAAAGTGGGACTCGTTGAAATGAGATGCGCTATAACTACAAGTCTGCACTTGGAACACTGAGTACCAAAATGAATGTAAATATCTCATCAACAATTTCTATATTGAAGGATAATATTTTGGAAATACTGTGTTAGATAAAATATAGTAATAAAATTAGTATATATAGTATATATATATGTGTGTGTGTATATATATATTATGGTCCCAGGGACATTCCACCTCCGAGCTACATCCCCTGCCCTTTTTATTTTTTTTTTTGAAACAAGGTCTCACTAGCTTGCTGAGAGTCTTGCTACATTGCTGAGGCTGTCCTTGAACCTGTGACCCTCCAGTTTCAACCTCTGAAGTACTGTGCTACCACACCCTGCTTTAACTCAAATTTTTAATGTGGCTTCTAGAAGTTTTAAATTACATATGTGTCTCACATTATAGTTCTCTTGAACAGTGCTAGTTTAGATTATTATATCAGATAATACATGTGACCCACTTAACAATGCCTTGTAGGCACATGGGAAAAGTTTCACTGTTGCTGTTGTTTGTATTATTATTAATTTTCAGTAGCAGGAGGAATATTCAAGGTGGTTGTGAGCTCAGCAGTCTGGAAGTCAAATGCTGTGGCTGAACATTCAGTGATTTGTTTGCACAAAGGGAAGCAGAAGAGAGAGAGAAAATGCATGCAAAGATATACAGGAGACAGACGAGAAACCCAAAGGCTAAAGGAACCAGATAGAAGACCAAGGTTTACCAGTTGATAATAGTGAGTCTGTCCTTATTCCATGGATATCTGAGCTTTTTTAGATGTAGAAACAAGTATCAATTTAAATTAGTTTTTCCTTCCCAGTGAGCCAGGAGGGAGCTAGGAATAACCTCTCCGGTTCCTTAAAAATAAAAACCTCTGGTTCTTTTTGAGGCTTGGGGAGTGGTTGAGTCCAGCTGGAACAGAGACAAGACTACAGCCCCGGGGCAATAAGTCCACCTGAAATTTACACCCCTGAAATAGTGTCATGCTACACTCTATTGAGGACTCCTGTAGCGCCCCTCCTGGAAGCTTCTCCTTGCCGCCACACTGTGCACTTGAGGCTTCCCCCTTCCTGTGTCACGGGATATTAGCTCTACTCCATTATGGAGTAATCATGAATCTAGAAGGAAGAATTCTTTCTATATCTGCAATTAAACATTGCATAAATGGTCTACCTAAATTGATTTAATTTCCTTTGCACAGAATATCACAGCAATAATAAGCAAAAACTAGTTTCCTTTTAAAGTTAGTGTTTCTAAAATTTGGGAAAATATAAAAACACTTAGGAAAGTTAATTTGGAACCATGTGTGATATATATCTATCCGTAAAATTATATGTACATATATGAATATATATAATACCCATTTTAAATCTATCTGTATATATTTATAAAATTTTAGAGATATTGCCAATGAAAACTTATCACAATGACATGTAATGGGAAAACATAAATATGGATAATAGAATATATATAAATATTAGCTGAGCGTGGTGGTGCATGCCTATAATCCCAGTATTTGGGAGGCTAAGACAAGAGGATGGCAGGCTCAAAGCCAGTCTCAGCAACTTAATGAGACTGTCAACAACTTAGTGAGACCCTGTTTCCAAATTAAAATAAAATAGGGCTGGAGGTATATCTCAGAGGTAGAATGACCCTGGGTTCAACCCCCAGCACCACACACACACAAAAATGCAATTTCAAAAAGAATATATAAATATTCACATTTATGTCTGTTACATTGTTGTATTTGCTGCATAACTTTTAGATGCATAAAAATTAAAATGCAGATTGAAACATTGATTTTTTTCTTAAATGTTGATAGGAAAATTATACATAAATACTTTTCATCATAGATTTGAAAGGAGAGTCATAATAATCTCATAGTTTGATTTTTATTTTTATTATTGTTGGGTTTAAGGGCATGGTTTAAACACAAAACTCCATTTTCCAGTTTATAAAATCTTCAAATTATTTTCAATTTGACATCTTCTTTATAGTGCAAAGCGGCCAATATGTAAAGTTTTTGTGCAGCTGAAGTTTCATGTTAGTAACATCCATTTGATAATAACATATTTCTGCATGGGCAGAATATGATCTGAAGGATCAGTGTATTGTCATAATAATTCACCCCTGTATATTTTTTAAAAGCTAGTGAGCCAAGTGTGGTGGTACACACTTGTAATCCCAGTACTTGGGAGGCTAAGAGAGGAGGATCACAGGTTTGTGGCCAGCCTCAATAGCTTAGTGAGGCTGTCAGCAATTTAGTGAGACCTTGTTTCCAAATAAAAAATAAAATAGTAAAATAGAGCTGGGGGTGTAGCTCGGAGGTAGAATGCCCCTGGGTTCAATCCTCAGTGCCAAAAAAAAAAAAAAAAAAAAAAAGCTAGTGAGCTTCAAGAGATTTTGAACTTCTCCATAGGTTGGCAACATTAGGATATCATTTTTACTTGTCTCAAGGCTCACTTACCAAAAGTATTAGTGTTTTTGGTAATTCTACAAAAGCAAACAGATTCCCAGAATAAAATGAAAACAAAGATTTAAAAATAGAGTAAAGGGAACAAATGTAGGATGTGAGTTCTGAGACACACATAAAGTTGGTCCCTGCTCTTACTGATGTTTTCATGTGAGGCTGGTGACTCAAATACCTTCTCTTTTAGACTTTTAAATGGAAAGTAGTAATTTCACAAATGTTACTTTGACCTTTTGTTTCAGGATATTTAGGCACATTAGCATTTAATTTGTTTTGCAAAAATCTGATAAATAGGGGAAAGTATCTGCATGAGTGATTGTTGACTTCCAGGCAAGAAACTGAGGGCATTTGCTTAGGACTTCTGCCTAGAAGGAACATGTCCCCTCAATACTTCAAAATGTGCAGTTATCAAGCTGCTTCATTCATTCATTCATTCATTCACTCACTTACTATCTCACTCACTCATTCATTCAGTGCTTAATGAGCATCTAATATGTTCAGTGATCAGTCTGAAAAGAAAATCTCTTTCTAATGCTGTTTCCTCAGCAAATACATCTTATTTGAAATAAATAAACACAACATGCTTAACAACTGGTTGCACACATAGTTAACTTCGAGGTACTGCCATTGAATTCAGATACTGGTGGTTATGCTTGGATAAGAGAACTTATAAAAATGTTCAGGTAAGCTAGAGTGAAGAACAAAGATGGCTTTAAATTCTGTCTCAAGTGAAGCTTTCTTCTGTAAAGAAGGGAAAGAGTAGGTATTTTGTTATAAGCTCAACATTGCCTCAGCAGTTGAGATGGTGAGTCTTAATGTCCCTTCAGGTATTTAGGAATCCTTATCAATTGCCTGAGATCTGCCAGTTAATAGTGTGAGACCTCCAGGTCTTTCTCTCCTTTTCCTTTCTTCTCCTCTGCTTTGCCAGTAGGTGATAAAATATACTAATGACTGATCATTACAATTTGATGCTGCCACAATATTATAAGTAACATAGCCCTCATTTGAGATGTGCTTTCAAATTAGTTGATTTAATTAGAAAAGGGAAGCACAGAGCCATTAGTATGGCCACACTCTCTGTCAGGCAGCTGCCATGAGTGGCCAGTCAAGAGAGACTTTCTCTTTTGAATGTCAGGGCTTTTTGGAGTATTAAATAGGAAAGGTTTTCTTTCCTCCCACCCCCTCCCTTCTTTTTAGTACTGGGAATTGAACCCAGGGGCATTTTACCTCTAAGCAACAGCCACAACCATTTATTTTTTATTTTGAAACAGGGTCTCATTAAGTTGCTGAGGCTGGTCTTTTATCTGTGATCCTTTGACTCAGCCTCCCAAGTTCTGGGATTACAGGCATACATCCTTTTTCTCTTCTAACCTCACCTTTCTACCCATGAGATGGCTTTCACCTGCCTCATTTGCCTCTTATTTTCCCCCTTTCTGTTTTTCTTTTATACTGGGGTTTAACCCAGGGTCTTTCTACCTTTCAGCTATACCCAGCTCTATTTTATTTTGCAACAGGGTCTCTCTGAGTTTCAGAAGGCTTTGCCAAGTTGCTGAGGATGTCCTTGAACCTGCAATTCTCCTGTCTCCGCCTCACAAGTACTGGGATGATAGGCATGCACCACCACAATCTGTCCATTTGCCTCCTTTACTTCCTACTGGCCTTCTCAGCTGAAATCTCACCTCTTTTGGAAAGTCTTCTCTCTTAGTAAGCTTGGGCTGCTAAAACAAAACATCTTAGATTGTGTAGCTTAAACTTTAACAATTTATTTCTCATAAGTCCGAGGTGCTGGCAGATTCTGTGTCTGGTGAGAACCTCTTCTGGTTTGCAGATGACCACCTTCTTGCTGTAGTCACATGGGAAAGAAGAAGTTCTAGTATTTCTTATTATAGGAGTATGTGCCCAGCATGGCATTTCTACTCTCAAGACCTCATCTAAACCTAAGTGCTTCCCAAAGAAAGCACCTCCCAATACTATGGCTTTGGGGAATAAGATGCCACTATACACATTTTGGAGGGACACAAACATTCAGTTCTTGGTGCTTCCCTCCATCTAAGCCAGGGGTAGTTTCTACTTTATTTCTCCTTCTTCTGAGGTCACTCATAGAAGTCATGCAGTACTGTGTATTTATCTTTTTTCCTCCACTTCTAAGTGTGATTGGCTCAGCAGTCTCCACATTTTGCTTTCTCTGTCTCTCATGCAGGTGCCAGGACAATGCTTGATACATGGTTGGCACTCAGTATTTCTTGACCCCTGATTGTCACTCCCTGGGCTATAAGTGTGACATTTTTCAGAGAGTTCAACAGAGTTTGCTGCCTGACTTCATGAGAGGAACTAGGTACTAATCATTTATGTAGGAGTCTTGATAACTAGCTAGTTATACTTTAAAAGTTGACATGGTACTTCATTATGTAATACCTCTTTTCAGTAGGAAGGATGAACATAGAAGAGGTTAAATGACTTGCTTGAGATCACACACAACAAAACCATCCACCTGCCCCATGAAGTAGCCATGTACCTGTTGCTGGTCTTGATTACTGGACCTTCAAATACTGAGAATCAGAGGGTGCTACAGAAAAGGTCAAATGTCTGACGCTTTAAGAAGATAACTTTTCCTAATGAGACGGTTCTTTAATGATGGGATGAATTTCTAAAGTTTACTGATAGTTCAAGTTTGAGAAAACAAATTGTGAATGTAATACATCAGTTAGCCAGTTGCAGAGCTTGAATTCAAACCTCTACTGTCCAATTCTGGAAAATAAAATAGCCATGCTGAAGCCTCACCCCAGACCAGTGGAATCAGAATCTCCATGGACAGAGCTTATGCATTCATGTATGTTAGAAGCCTGCAAGGTTATTATATTCAGTCATAGAAGGCTTACAAACACTCTATGAGGGGCAGTGAATTCAAAGCTTTGGGGAATGAAACAGGCTGCAAACAACAAAACAAACAAATGTACCTTGTGCTTACCATCCTGGACCCAAGTTTTTTTGAAGGGGGATAACCTGCTCAGAAATGTGGCTTGGATGAAGTGGATGTAGCCAGAGTCACACTCAGCTACTGATAACTCTGGAAACGTAGCAAAACTTTCTAAATACATGTGCCGGCCAGCTTGTGCTGTGTAACAAGTCATCCCAAAACTTAGTGGCTGGAAACAACAACTCTTCCCTCAATTCTGTGGATCAGATAGGGAGTTTTACTGGTCTGGGCTGTCTTGGCGGGGGCTGGGTGATCCAGGATGGCCCCGCTCATTTTAACAACAGTTGATTTGTCACTGGCTGGGACAGTGGAAGACTTGGCTCCATGTACTTCATCACCCAACAGACTAGCTTGGGTTTGTCCACAGTGAGGTGGGCCTAGGTTTCCCACTCTTGAGAAGGGACTTTTGAAGCCTCAACTTTACTAAATTCTCATTTGCCACAGCAAATGATATGCCCAAATTCAAATCCAAGGAATGGAGAAATAGTCTCCACTTCTTCATTGGAGGAGCTACAGGGTCACAAGGCAAAGAAGCATGCATATAGCAAAAGAAAGTTTTTTGCGGGCATTTTTGCTGTCACAGTATTCCAGTTAGCAGAATTCCATACAAAGCAGAACTGTCTGTAGTCATACACTTTATTGTATTACTTTTCTATTTGAGTGGACTTACAATTACATAGGAAAGGCCTGGCTAAGTGACCCCAGACAACAGTCAATGTATTCAGTGCCACACATGTCAGCAGCACAAGGAATGGGTGGTTTCTTGATTGGAGATACCCACAAGCTCAGCATCATGTAGTAAGAGTGGTTGAAAGCTGGGGAGGGGGGTTCTAGTTCTAGCTCTATTACTTACAAATTGTGTGACATTGGACCTGTAAACTTCAGTTTTCCCAGGTGTAAAGTGGTGCTCAAAATGGTACCTAACCTATAGGATTTTTTGACTTAAATAAAACATATATCATAGTTCTTGGTGTAGTGTAAGCATTTAGTAATCGAAATTGTTAAAATTCCCCCTTTGCCAGCAAGACAAGGTGGAGCTTCCATTAGTTTCTACATAATACTATCAGGGGCCCAGCAAGACATCTGAGCCTGTTGTCAGTGGTGGCTGACTGAGCGTATGATCCTCAGGCTGAGATCCCTGGCTTCCCATTTCACCTGGAAACTCAGTGCAGGTGAAACACAAGGCTAGCTGTCTTCCAAAAAATTCTCTAGAGCCTACTTCCATCTTCCCCAGGCTAAAAATGAGATTTGCACATCTTTGTCCTTCATCTCTCTTTACTTTGTGTAAGCTGTAACCTGGGCAGGACTTCACTGCTGTCATTTGCTCCTGTCATTATCAGGAGATGAGCTGAAGAAGCATGGCCGGGGACCTGTTTGTGACTTCAGTCGTATGCCTGCTGGGTTTGCCCATGGGCTGGATTACAAAATGCTGGCAGCAAGCAAACTGTATATGGTGTCTGCTAGGAACCTGAGACAGCTGGAAAACACATGAATTATACATTCTGATAATGTGAACATGGAAAGGGTATGTCTTCTGTGACTTTAGTTTTTTATTAGACAAATTGTCCTTGATTCAGAGTCTATATAATTGCTTTACATCTCACTATGTTACAAAATGGTATGTTACTATGAGGACAAATTCAGGGGTGTGATCATGAATGAAAGGGTGAAACATGCTTCTGAATGCAGGTCTCTTCTGCACACAGGCACTTAGTACAGAAACAGCAAGCACCGTGATTTTCTTTCTTCCCATTGGCTTCCTTGTCCTCCAGATTGACCTTCCTGGGTCTCCGGAGTCCATGGTGCCTGTGGAGTATGTCACAGGACTAACACCAAACACACCAGTGCCTTTTTAAAAAGGCAGCTTTCTTGGAGATGTGAAAATTGTTATATAACATGTTATTTTTCATCTTTTAACCTACAAACATTCCTTTAAAAGAAAACACCGTATGTCTTTCTCAACCAGATGCTTACTAACTACCACTTCCCTCCCTCCTCTCTTGCCACTACCCTGCAGACTAAAAATAGCAATAATTTAAGTGTTTGAAATAGTGCCTCCAATTTCATCTGAGGAAGGTTTGGCATTGGAGACAATTCATTTGGTCCAGAAAGGTTTCAGTTCTCTGAGTGAGCCAAGATGCAATTTAAAACTAGGCCACTCATTGCAGAACTAAATTGTTAAATGTCGTCCTCTCTCTTTGAAATCCCAGCCAGTATTTTCTGGCCAGGTAGACCCCACCTGGATTTACCATGTTTGGGCTGTGCAAAGCCCCCAGCATCATAGCAACCCCACACAATCTATGCACACAACTGTCAGTTGAGTTGCATGCCATGAGATCCTTTCTCCATGTGTTACAGGCTCCTGCTTGGATGGACTTTCTCTAAAATCTATGCCGCAGAAGTTTCAAGATACATTATTCATCAGTAAAGTCAACATTTAGCATTGTAAGAGAAGGGGGCAGCCTTGTGCCCCCTTCTCTTACATTCTTTACCTCTCAAGTGGTTCATGGTTCTCTCTTTTCTCCTTTCCTTTGCTTTTCTTCATAACACTGAACACTAGAGATTATTTTCTTTTTCTTTTCTCTTTTTTTCATCATATCTCACAATAGAATATGCATTTCATGTGGGAAGAGCCTTTGTCTGTCTCTTTCATAGCTGTATCTCCAAGGATTAAAACTGAGCCCGGTAGACATTTAAAGCTACAATAGCATCTACTATAGCTGTGTGTCCTCATGCAATAATATGTAGGGTAAAAGACTGTGGAATGAATGAATAAATTGACCTATTGTAGCATCATAGTTCCTTCCATCTTTCTCTTCACCTGCTATGACCACAGCCATAGCTGACTGAGGAGTCACACCATGCATCCCTTATTTTCTAGCCTGCAGACGGTCTTCTATGCTGCTGTCCTAAGCCATGTCATTCCCTTGCTCGCATCTCATCTTGCTCTTGGAATAATAGCCCTTTTGTCCTTAGCCCTTGTCTCCTTCCAGCCTTGCCTTGAGTCATGGTCTGGCTCACCTTCCAACAATAAGCTGAAGAATGGTACTATTCTGTGCTCATGCTTCTGTTTCTTTCTTTCATTTACTCGATAAATGTGTGAGCACTGATTAAGTGCTATACCCGGTTCTAGATGCTGAGGGTACCACAGTATCCTAGACCTTTGTTTGTATAGTGCTAATTCACTGTGACTCTGCAAATAAAATACTTCGGAGTACCAGCCTTATGCAGGGATGGGGAGAAGAGGGTGCAGGTATCTTGGTAAACTCCCCATCCTAGCTTATCTTGTCTAAACTTTACCCCTGGCCAACCCAGTCAGTGCAGCTGTCAAAACAGTGGAAGATGCCCTTGGGACAAAGCTTCCCAGACTATTCTTACTGGCCTTCTGGAATTCCTGACTTTCTTGCCAGATCAGCAATACATGAAAAACAATGCTAATTTTATTTTGTCTGGAAATTTGCGGTGGGAGTGTGGTTCCAGATTTTTAGCTCACCATAGTGTGAGAAATCAAAATGCCGATGTTTAATGAATTCCGTATTGGAGAATGTTTAGTTTGCCTCGACTGTTTTGTCATCATACATAAAGTTATAATGCTCACTTCATTGTGAAAGTGTCTGTGGCCTTATCTCTTATTAATTCCTAAGTTTATTTATAGAAGTCAAATTGCTGTGACAATGAAAGTGGATCTTTTTCAGGATTTTGATAGATTCTGCCAATTTGTTATCCAAAAAGACGGAATGAGACTATGCCCTGACAACATTCATTCATTTATTTAAGGCCTCCTAAAGAACATGGCTGTGAATTTTCTGAGGCTTGTAGATGGGGCAGACAGAAAGGGCTAAGATGCCCTTGGGCTTACTGAAGTCTCAGGTTTGCTATTACTTACTGAACATTAAAGGCCATCAGAAATTATTGTTGGCCAAATCCATGCTCCTTCTTGGGCTTCAAAGAGAGCAAAGCTTGATGCAAAGGCCCAGAATGTGACTCTGTGCATTTCTTAGTGTCAGGAAGCCAGTCTCAACCAGATGGACAGAGTAGAAGAGTGTGGGTAATGGAATGTATTGTTAGCAAAAAGTACCCAGTCTGGGTCTGTAGGCCTCTGAGGCCCCAGCACATTAGACACATGCTCCTTTAGGAGGGATCTAGCAATGCTTAGAGAGCCCAGGCTCTCTGACTGTAACTTCAATAATAAGCTCAATACTCTTAGCAACTCTGGAAAAATGTAGAAATGACTTGCCTCCTCTGCTGAAGCAAAAGCAAAAGCCTTCTCCAGCCTGTGAGCTGGAGGGTGAGACTTCACGCACATGCCTCTGGCCCTTCCCAGTGGGTCTTGCTATGAAAACTATTAGGCTCCAATATATATATTGGTTAAACTTTGGGAATCTTATTTTATAAAAACCAAATCCTGGCAGTGTTCAAGGCCCCATCAGTCCTTGCAAAAGCTCAGGCAGATGGGTTTTTTAAGGGCCTTAACCCGAGTTAATGTATGTTGCCATTCCTAGCATAGAGACTTGTTTTGCATTTGGAGTTTTAGAACTTTGACTCACAATGACTGGAAATCGGATATAATATGCATTTGGATGTGCAGTTGGATATGCACTTTGGATAAGCATTTGGATATGATATTTGCAGTTGGATTGGATATGCAATTTGAGTTTTAGAACTTTTGGCTCACTTCATGGTGTGCACTAAAATGGCATCTTTGAGCCTTCTTCAACCTATTCTGAGAGGCCATTTTTGTTGTTCTGTGCTTATTATATTTTCATGTGTGTTTTATTTTTTTTACTTGAATATATATTTTTATTTAGAATGCAGTTCTAACAGCCATGATGACAAATTTTATTTCAAATCTGTACCAAGAAGCACACAATTTTTACAATCTGTTTTCAGAAGTAATTTAAGTCTAACATTATTATTTGGTACGAGAGTTAAAGACAACATTTAGATTCTTCAGCTTTCAGGCATTTGATAGCATCAAAATGTCTAGTTGTGCAGAGGAAAGAAATTAAAAATCAGTTTCTTTTTCTTCTGTCAGTTCCTTTGCAGTAAGATCCATCTTCTCACGTGAGAAATCATTAATTGGAAGACCTTCCAGGTCTTATTCTTTATTACAACAGGGAACGAGTAGAGCAGATCATCAGGAACACCATAGGAGTTGCCATCAGAGATAATACTCATGGACACAAACTCTCCCTCTGGGTTTCCAAACCAGATGTCTCTGATGTGGTCAGCAATGGCTTTTGCAGCAGACATTGCACTGGACAGTTTTCAAGCCTGGATAATGGCAGCACCTCGCTGTTGTACAGTCGTGATGAACTCTCCTTTGAACCAGCTGTCATCTTTCAGAGCTTCATAAACACCAACTTCCTTTCCTTGCAATTTCACCTTGGCATGGTTGACATCTGGATACTGAGTCGAGGAATGGTTTCCCCAGATAATAACATTCTTTACATCCTCAGCAGTTACACCAGGTTTG